>VZQC01010064.1:436850-534411 GCA_009823505.1 Rhizomys pruinosus | reverse complement strand
TGTCACACCTATACTAAAATTATGTCATCTGAAAATAAACTGCATGTTATTTCCAAATCATATTTCAGGATTCACATTTTTCCCTTTTAATTTTATATTATTCTAAAATATGCCTACATTCCCTCTACCCATACACCAAGATTACAAAGTCTGAAAGTAAATGGTAAGTTAATTATAGAGCCTGTTAAGGGATTCACATTATAAGAGCACAGTTGCTTTCGGATAAAGAGGAATATAACATTAACATTGCTCAGCTTGCCTTTCAACTAGGGATTTGGTGCTAGCATCCACAAATGAGGGATACCATTTGTCATTTGTTTTTTCTGGGACTGTGTTACTTCACTTAGCACAATTATCTTCTAATTCCATCCATTTACCTGCGAAGTTCATGATGTCAACTTTCTTCCTTTACTACTGCATAGAATTCCATTGTGTAGATGTATGATATTTTCTTTATCCACTCATCTGTTGAGAGACATTTGGGCTGGTTCTAGCTCTTCACTATTGTGAAGAAAGCAATTTGAAAGAGTTTTTTAAAAAATACTTATTGTGGGTGCCAGGCATGGAGGTACACGCCTTTAATCCTAGCACTTGGGAGGCAGAGGCAGGCAGATCTCTGTGAGTTCAAGGCCAGCCTGGTCTACAGAGTGAGTTTCAGGACAGCCAGAGCTACAGGGAGACACTGTCTCAAAAAGACAAAAAAAAAAACAAAAAAAACAAAAACAACTTATTGTGTGCTGGGTGTGGTGGCACACGCCTTTAATCTCAGCATTCAGAGGCAGAGGCAGGAAGATGTCTATGAGTTCAAGGCCAGCCTGGTCTACAAAGCAAGTTCCAGGACGACTGGGGCTGTAGGGGGGCCCTATCTTGAAAAAAGACCAAAAGGAAAAAAAAAACACTTATTGTGCTGAGGGAAAGACTCAGTCAGTAAAGTGCTTGCCATACATGCACAAGGACTTGAGTTCAGAACCTGTGCACTCACATAAAATCCAGGTGTAGCCCTAGCGGTAGGGAGACAGAGACAGGTGTATCCTTGGGCCTCACTAGCCAGCCAATCCAGCTGAATTGGTAAGCTCCATGTTTAGTGAGAGATCCTGACTCAAAAATTAACGTGGAAAACAATTGAGGAGGACACTCATGTGGCTTCCACATGAACACATGTGAACCTGCACATACACACATACACATACTTCACTCACATACATATATCACACATGTATACACACCACTCACAACATACACCAGATATACATATACCACATAAACACATACACCATACACATACATACACCACACATGCATAAATATTTTTGGATATACTCTAACAAAGCCATTCTTAATTTCTGTTTGGTGGCAAGGATGCACGGTGTGCTGGAGAGCTTTAGTGTCAACTTGACACACCTGGGATGAGGGAGCCTCAACTGGGGAATTGGCTCCATTGTACTGGCCTGTGGCCAAGTCTGTGGAGTATTGTCTTGATTGTTGAGTTATGTGGGAGGGCCCAGCCCAGTGTGGGTGGTGCCACCCTTGGGCAGGTTGTTATGTACAGTATAAGAAGGCAGGCTGGGCATGGACCAGGGGAGCAAGCCTGTGCTTCAGCTCCTGCCTCCATGCTCCTGCCCTGAGTTCCTGCCTTGGGCTCCCTCAGTGATGAACTGTGACCCAGGAGATGTGAGCCAAATAAACCCTTTCCTTCCCAAGTTGGAATTGATCAGAGTGTTTTGTCACAACAATGGGAAAGTGGACTAGAATGTTCCTGTCAGAATTGATTTTGCTAACAACACTCTTTGGAATTAATGAATGGATACAACCTCATGTGCTGGTGAGAACATAGCAGGTAAACAGGCTAGTGGTTGTTGGAGGCCACCTCCTGCCTGGACTGGGCTCCTTGGCAGCCTTTGCACAGACCCTTGATGATTTCGCCTGTGGCTCTTTATGGCTCCTGTGACTCCATTTAATATCCTGAAGTTGGACAACACCAGAGGAGGAGGTGCCACACCAGGTAAAGGGAATATATGCATGTTATATACAACTGTATATATGATACATATGGATACATGGCAATAGAACATGTCTCCTCAGGCATTTGCAATCTGAGGAGTGATGAGCTCTGATGAACACAAGAAGACCCTCCCATGAAGCAACCTCTGGCTTCTGCATGGAAGCCAAAGATCTGTTCACAAAACCTTGGATGACTGCTAGGGGAGACTTTAGTGAAGGGCATGGGTGTGGAATTACTGAGTCAGGCCACGAACCCCATGAAAGCACTTGGAAGCAAGATGAAGTAACAGATAAAAAAACTCTGTTCTAATATCAAAGCTTGTTTCAGCTCACTGGCCTAATTTGGGAAAGCCATAAAGCATACATATTTAGAGAGTTTGTTATTGTTTTCATTTCTTTTTCATGAGAGCTCACTATAGCCCAGGCTAATCTGGAACTCACTCTGCCCAGGTTGGCCTCAAATTAGCCTCCAGAGAGCTGGATTTACAGGTATGAGTCACCGTCCTTGGCAAGGATATTTATTTCTTCTCTTCCTCTCCCTCTTCTTCCTCCTTCTCCTTTTTCTTCATTGAGGCAGTGTGTCTCTCTACCTGGCCTAGAATTTGATATGTAGACCAGGCTAACCTCAACCTCAGATCTGCCTACTTCTGCCTCCCAAGTGCTGGGATTAAAAGTGTGCAAGACCATGCCCAGCTTGATATTATATCTTGCCATAAGGGTGTCATTATCCATCAACCCTCTCTCTGTGCTGTAAGCACACATGTACGTAGCAATTACTCTTTACCACTGAGCCATGTCTTTAACCCCTCATCCAGCAATTCTTTATTTAATTAATTAATTTATATTTTTTTATCAAATCTAGACCCATGTCCCCCCCATCTCCCCACCCCACCAGAGCTCATGCATCCTGCCAAACATGCTTTTCATCTCTTTCTCAGTCTTTCTCAATATTCTCCATGTGGAAGTTGACTGTTTTGAGCAGAAGTTCACTGTTTCAGTCAGTTCTTTGATGCAGTCCTTTCTGTTGTTGTTGTTGTTGTTTCCAATATGCATCACTCCCAACTGCTTTCCCAACTGCTTTGGACAAAAGCTCAAGGGGCCATGCACAAGAAATACTTACAACTAGGTAATTGGCACTAGCATCCACAGATGAGGGATACCATTCGTCGTTTGTTTTTCTGGGACTGTGTTACTTCACTCAGCATGATGTCCTCTAGCTCCAGCCATTTTCCTGCAAAGCTCTTGATGTCTTCTTTCTTTACTGCTGCATAGAACTCCATTGTGTAGATGTACCACATTTTCTCTATCCACTCATCATTTGAGGGGCATTTGGGTTGGTTCCAGCTCCTTGCTATTGTGAAGAGAGCTGAAATAAACATGGCCGTGCATGTATCTCTGCCGGGGGGGTGAGTCTTGAGGGTACATGCCCAGGAGTGGTATGGCTGGGTCGGGTGGCAAGTTCATTCCAAGTCTTCCAAGGGTCCTCCACACTACTTTCCATAGTGGCTGTACCAGTTTACATTCCCACCAGCAGTGGATGAGTGCTCTCCTTTCCCCACAACCTCTCCAGCACTTGGTATCATTTGTTTTCTTGATCCTGGCTTTCTTATCGGAGTGCAGGGCAAGAGCAGATAACTCACTGCTGCCCCCAAGCGGGGACTCAAGAGAGAACGCTCTTTGCAGAGGCATGGCAACCTACACATGGCAGTAAAATCAGAGATTGGGATGGCATCAGTGGGAGGAAGAAGCAGGAAAGGAAATACCCAGCCCCTCTACAGCCGTGGAGAGAAACAGACTGTTCTTCAAGGATGGGATCCAGTTATGGTCCTATGGCAACCTGGAATTGATATGAAATAAACCATTTAAGGAGCTTTGAGTGGAGCAATTCAATTGGGAGAAGAGCGGGGAGGAGCGCTCCTGTGGGTGCCAAAGCCCAGGGCGTCAGCGTTTCGCGAAGGAAGCCAGGGCATCTGGAACAAGATGGCCAGCAGAAGCTCAGGGTGCTGGCCGCGCGCCTCTCGAGGGACCATCTCTTTCCTAGACCCTGAGACCCTCCTGTTTGTTCCTCTCTCCAATCAACCCTCCCCTCAGCTTAGTCCCGCCTCTGCCCAGCATTCCATTCAGCTAACCACCCACCCACCCTCGAGAGACAGCTAGTGTGAAATCATCCCAGACATGCTGCTTGCAGGAGACTGCAAGAAAGAGCCTTTGATGAGTTATACTACTCTCCTTGGAGCTGCAGTAGGAGATACAGAGGCTCACATAGCTTTGGGTGAGGCAGGGCCCCAGGGGGCCTATATTTTCCTGCAGAGCAGGTTTGGTGGCAGCTGATGACCCCTGAGGCAAAGGGGAGGTGGCCAGAGGCTCAGGCAAGGGGCCACCACCATTCCAGATCCTACGAAGTTCTGAGGCCACAGGGCTTTACATTTGCTTTTGCTTTAGACTTGGTAATGAGGGTCTCCACTCTACAACAATTGGGGTCCCCTCTATATCTTGGTGGGACCTCCAAATGTTGTAAAGTCACACCAGAGAGACCACTCACTCAACCACGTGAGTTTTAAAGGAGGGTTTAATTTAATTAAGACACCAGGCCAATTTGGGAGAAGTGTGGCCAAGAATTAATTTTTAAAAAACAGTAAGAAGGCACTCTATGACCAAACATAATACTTGCTTTAAGAGTACAAAAAAACAGCCATCTTAACAGAAGAATGGACTGTTTTGTAATTCATTTATTTATGTATTTTTATGTGTAGGAGTGCTTTGCCTGCATGCATGTAAATGCAATGGTGTATGAGATACCCACAGAGGGCAGAAGAGGGCAACAGATCCCCCTGGAACTTGAGCTGCCATGTGAGTGCTAGGAACCCAACTCAGTCCTCTGCAAGAGCAGTCAGTGTTCCTATTGGGCATCTCTCCAGCCTCTAGAATTCTTTTTGTTTCTGTTACATGTGTTTATTGTGTGTGTGTGGGGGGGGGGGATGCATGTGCCATAATAGCACATGTATGGAGGTTAGAGGACAACTTGTGGGAGTCCATTCTCTGCTTCCACCATGTGGGTCCCATGGATCAAACTTAGGTTGTAAGGCATGGCAGCGAATGTCTTCACACTCCATCAGCTCATGCTTTGGAATTCTTTTTTTAAATGTGTTATTTTTATTTTATGTGTATGAATGTATTGCCTACAGACAGGTAAGTAGGTGCATCCATGTCACGTAGTGCCCTTGGAGATCAGAAGAGGGTGTTGGATCCCGTGGAACTGAAATTGCAGATGGTTGGTAACCACTTTGTAGGTAGGTGTTGGGAATTGAACCCAGCTCCTCTGCAAGAGCAGCCAGTGCTCTTAACCACTGAACCATCTCTCCAGCCCCAAAGTTTTGGAATTCTGAAGGCAACATCCCTGAGATTAGCAGTGTTGTAAGGCATCAACTCCACCAGGAAAAGCTCAGAGAGTGTGATGTGGACTCCCCAGCACTTTTGATGGGGTTTTCCCAAATGTGGTCTCTGATGACCTGGGTCTCCAGAAATAAACCAAATAAATTCAGAGCTGGCACAGTGGGGCCTGGGCATTGGAATGAGCAGTGAGAGAACCTTGGTTTAAAGGCCTCTGCGTAAAGACAGACAGGTCTAGAGGAATCAGCCTTGGGAATGTCTTCCCCTTCCAGTCCTATTGGATTTCTGTGCAATCTGGGACTCTTCATCTCCATGGAGATTTCTTCCTCACAGACTGTTTCCTTCTTCCTAACTAAAGGGAAGTAACCAGAATTAATTTTAGCTTGGTTGAGAATTTTTTTTCTTATAGATATGTATGTGTTCTGTTATATGACTGGGAGATTTTTCCCATAGATTATAATTAGGGCACAATGAACCCCATGACAATATGAAATTTTAACAAAGTAATGGTATCAGCTTCTAAAGGGATCTGGACTTTTAAATCTCTAAAGCAAACAAATAAGACACCTGAAGTGAAGAGTTTTTCAATTTTCATTGCATGGAATTCAGAAGGATCTGGAATCTTCTTAGTTTTAATTTTTGTGATTCTGTATTTGCATAAGATTTATTGTTAATACCCTAGTTCAAAGCATTCTCAGGTTTTACAAACCTTTCCAGGGAAATTCTACAGGCAGGTTTATTCTCTCTTGTGGAAATCCTAGGTATAGAACATCCCCACTTTGCAGCCTCTAAAGAGTCATCAATTTAGGAAAACTGTGAACGCATTTGTGATGGTTAATATGGGTTGTCAATTTGACAGGACCTAGGATCACATAAGAGACAATTCGCTCAGCATACCTGTGGATTATCTAGATTAAGTTAGCCCCAGATAAACCTGTGACAGATGATCTAGATTAGGTTAGTTGAGGGGGAAGACGTGTCCTCAACGTGGGTGGCCCTATTCTGAGGGCTGGGATCCTGGACTGAATAAAAAAGGTGAAGTGGGCTGGAGAGATGGCCTAGCGGTTAAGAGCACCGACTGCTCTTACAGAGGACCCGGGTTCGATCCCCAGCACCCACATGGCGGCCGAGAACCGTCTGAAATTCCAATTCCAGGAGAACTCCAGCTCCAGGGGAATCCGAGACCCTCTTCTGACCTCCGCGGCATTGCATGACACGGGTGCACAGACTTGCATGCAGGCAGTACATTCATACACGTGCAGAACTAAATAAAATTAATTTAAAAAAATTTTAAAAAAGGTGAAGCAAGCTGAACCTCAGCACGCGTTGTGTTTCCCGACTGTAGATGTGTTGTGACCACCCGCCTCTTGCTGCTGCTGTGCTTCCCCCATCATGATCCACTGTGTTCTTGAACTGAGATAAAATAGATCTTCTTCACCTCAGCTTGCCTGTGTCCATGTGTTGAGCACAGCAACAGGAACAGTAACTAATACAGCACTTGATGAAAAGCTCTTGATGGAAGTGGGGCAGAGAGACTCAGCAGTTAAAGGTGCACAATGCTCTGAGAGAATCTGAGTTCGGTTCCCAGCACCCAGGTCAGGTAGCTCACAACTGCTGCTCTGGCCTCCTCAGGCACCTGCATTCACATGCACACCCTCACACAGAGACTCCCAGACATGCACGTGATTTAAAATAAAAATAATATATTTGGGGGAACTTGGCAATGGAAAGATCATATGATAACTCTTGAATTACTGGTTAATGTCAGCTTTGGAAATCTTGTCACCCTGGTCTTGAGTGCCCCTGATATGATATAGAAAGATCCACAGTACCAGTCATGAAGTGTACTTATCCACAAGTCCAATCTGACCCCAATTAAACTGAGAGACTCAACCTCAAATTTATATAAGAAAGGTGTTGGACCAGTGATTTAAGGTGAGAACCCAGCAACACCTAGGTCTAGAATGTGGAACATTCTATGGGATAAAATGAGAATGGGCTGTTCCATGTATTTCAATGAAAAGAGACATAAGAAACACAGTAAACGGGGCAAGGGATGCAGCTCAGTTGGCAGAGTGCAGGTCTAGCATACACAAAGCCCTGGGGGTGATCCTCAGCACATAAACCAGGTGTGGCAGCTCACAATTGCAATCTCATGACTTGGGAAGTGGAGCTATGAGAATCAGAAGTCAGCTGCAGAGAGAGTGAGTTTGAGGCCAGCCTGGGATGCCTGTATGAGGATCCAGCCCAGGGTGCCATTCCTGGGCACTGCCTGGGCTATATACAAAAGGTAGCTGGGGGATGGCTCAGCAGTTAAGAGCACTGGCTGTTCTTGCAGACGCTAGGAGTTCAGTTGACAGAATCCACAGGAAGGCTGACGACCAACCATAGTGCCAGTTCTAGGGATTGCACACCCTCTTCTGACCTCTGTAGGTATTACACAACACAATGCCATTACATACATGCAGGCAATATCCTCATACACATAAAATAATAAAGAAAAAATATATTTTGGCCTTTTCAAGACAGGGTCTCCCTGTAACCCCAGCTGTCCTGGAACTCACTCTGTAGACCAGGCTGGCCTTGAACTCATAAAGATCCGCCTGCCTCTGTCTCCCGAGTGCTAGGATTAAAGGCGTGCTCCACCATGCCTGGCAAGAAAATAATATTTTTTAAGAAAGGTAGTTGAATGTGAGCCAGAGAGCAAGCCAGTAAGCATGTTCTCCATGGTCTCTACTTCAGTTCCTGGCTGGAACTCCTTTCCTGATTGCCCTCAGTGCTGGACTGTAACCTATAAGCCAAATCAACCCATTTCTCCTCAAGTTGCTTTTGGTTGTGTTGTTTATCACAGCACTAGAAAAGCAAACTAGGGGTTTGAGAGATGGTTTAGCAGTTAACAGCACTTGCTGCTCTTGCAAAGGATGGACTGGTGTTCAGTTCCCTGAAACCAGTTTCAGGTGATCTGATGCCCTCTCTGGCTTCCATGGACACTGCATGTATGTGGTGCCCATACATACATTCAGGCAAAACATGAATACACATAAATTTTTCTAAAAAAGAAAAGAAAAGAAAAAGCAAACTAAAACTAGGTCCTACCTGGCAAAAAAAATGACTTTGGGGAATCTGAACATAGGCTGGATATGGAAATTATCACAAGGAAACAGAACTAACGTTCTGAAGCTTGATAATGCCATTGAGCATGATATAAGCAAATACCAACATGCTTAGAGAGTACAGTGTATTTGGGGAGGAGAGATGAAATAAAAAGGTGTCTGAAACTTGCTTTAAATGTATACACAGAGCTAGGTATGTTGGTGCACATCTGCAGTCCCAGGATTTGGGAGACTGAGGCAGGAGGATTGGAATTTTGATCCAGCATGTGCTACCTTAATGAGTTTCAAGTTAACTTGAGTTCTACAGGGAGATTCTGTCCTCTAAAACAACGATAGCAACAAAACCCCAGGATATGTACAAATAAATAAAAATAAAGGGAAAATGAAGCGATACCATATTTTGAGATTGTTGGAGCTGGGCGGTTGGGTGAAGAGGCACATAGACTTCATTTTATAGTTGTGTTTATCTTTCTTGCATGTTTTAAGACTTTCATAGTAACCCACTAAAAATAAAACCTACACACGAAGTAAAAACAATAAGAATGGAGTAAAATAGAATGTACTGTCTGTAGAAAAAAGTGAAGTATCTATTTTTTATATTTTAATTATTTTTAAAAATTTTATGTGTATGGTGGGGCATGGTGGTGCATGCTTTTAATCTCAGCACTTGGGAGGCAGAAGCAGGTGGATCTCTGTGAGTTCAGGGCCAGTCAGATCTACATAATGAGTTCCAGGCCAACTGACATTACAGGGAGACACTGTCTCAAACAGACCAAAAAAAATTTATGTGTAGGAGTGTATTGCCTACATGTAGGTAAGTGAACATATGTCATGTAGTGCCCAAAGAGGTCAGAAGAGGGTGTCAGATCCCCTGGAACTGGAGTTGTAGATGGTTGTGTGGTGCAATGTGGGTACTGGGATTTGAACCTGGGTCTTCTACAAGAGTAGCCTGTGCTCTTAACTGCTGAGCTATCTCTCCAGCTGCATTATGTCTGTTTGTAAATGCATAGAACAGGCTGGAAAGACACTCAAGGAGCTAGCAAAAATAACTTTTTTTCTGAAGAGAAGAACTAGATCCTGAGGAGTAAGACAAAGGGATGACTAATCAAACATTCTTACTCATTTTTCTTGTTCTTGTGCCTGGGTTTAAACCCCGGGATTCTCAGACAGTAGACAAAATTCTTCCATTGAGCTACATTCCCCACTTTAAGTTCATTTCCAAGAAGTGATGGAGAGGTAACAGAAGGAAAAAAAAATGTGTTTTATAGAATTCCCCCTCTCCTGTGTTCTAACCGTTCCCTATGTTCTTGTCATTCCTATTGGAAAGTGGGAATCTGAAGGCCACATTTAGCTGAGTCAATTTGCTTAAATGACAGTGCTGTCAGTGCTGGGTCCCATGGCATAAAGAGACGAGCCAGGCACATGTGAAGTGTGGTGGCACACGCTTTTAGTCCCAGCATTTGGGAGGCAGAGGCAGGTGGATGGAGGCCAACTTAGTTTATGGAGTAAGTTCCAGGCTAGCTGGGGCTACAGGGAGACCCTGTCTCAAAAAGACCAAAATAAAAACAAAACCAAACAGACAAAAATGAGAGTTTCATGTCAATGCACCAACTCTTCACTGATGAATCAATGGGGATCCAGACACCATCTTCTGACCTCTGCTGGGTCTTCACAACATGAGTGCACCTACCTACATGCAGGCATTATACTCATACACATAAAATGAAAATAAAATATTTTTTAAAATTAAACCCTATCAGTAGATTATGAACCCTACATTGTCACCCCTCAAATTTGCATGCCTTTCAGGACACACTCACAAGAACTGGAATATGTAAGAAAATTCAAAACCCATTCTAGCCAGTAGAGCAAATTCTGCCCTGCAGCAAATCCCCTCTTTCCTGAATCTAACTGGCATTTCTCCCTTCTCTTCACGTGCTTCCTTCTGAAAGTGGGCAAACTGCATACAGTGAGCTGAAAGATGAAAATGGAATTAAGAATAAAATGTGCATTCTGGTTTTGTTCCCCAGCCTTCACATCATAGTTCTAGTTCTTTTTTTTTTTTTTTTTTTGAGACAGGGTCTTCTTGTAGCTCCTGCTGTCCTGGAACTGGTTCTGTAGACCAGGCTGGCCTTGAACTCACAAAGATCTGCCTGCCTCTGCCCCCCGAGTGCTAGGATTTAAGGCATGTGCCACCACACCTGGCCACATGATAGTTCTTAATGGACAAAAAGAAAAGCAAAATGAAGGTCTGTTTATGCTGTCAAATTTAATAACTACATGTGCATGGTGCATGGAGTGAACTGAGAGGTTGATATTATGCATGATGCAGTTTCTTTAGAAACTATCCAGTAAACTACATCACCTAGATCTTAAATTTCCTGAGGTTTAGCTTCCACACCACTTAAACTTCTTTTTAGCCTAGACATCAGTATTCTCCTTTTCTGAATCAAACAAAGAAATTTCAGTTCCCAACTTTCAGGACCTCTTTACAAACATGTGTTTTTGCTGCCTGCTACCTTGTGGTATTTTTTTCTTGGGTAACATGCCAGGATCTTTTATTGTTTTAATCTCCCCTTTCTTGTTCAAATCATTCTCAGGCCTCTCCACTATGTTCTTGTGCTTTAACAGCCCATTCTTTGAACTTTTATCTCTGGGTGTCTCTGTACACACCATCTACTCTCCATTGTCCATTTTACTTATAGCTGCAAATTAAAACTGCCACTAGTAAATAGATTAATTAAGCAAATATTTTAGAGCTTATCTATAGTCAAGGACCCAGGGCATGCACAGAAGTAAAAAAAAAATAGCATGTTTGCTGACATCACAGAATAAATACACATGCACACACACACAGAGAAGCACACATGAAGGCACAGTCATGCACATAGGTACAATAATACATGTACACTACAGAGCTCTAGATATTTTTTCTCTCCTTTGAGTATATTTTCCCTGTGCTGCCCTGACTCCTTTCCTTTGCAGGGTCACATATATGACACAATTCTTTTTATTTATTTTTTTTAGTTCATGTCATTTTCTTTTTTATTTAATATATATTTTAATATTTTATTGAAGTTTTGTGCATTTCATATATCATTTTTTCAGTCCAATTTAGACTCATTCCCCTTTCCATGACCCCCACCCCACCCAAGTCCATGCATTCTGCCATACCTGTCTTGTATCTTTTTCTTAGTCTTTTTAAAGTTCTTCTATGCATAGGATTATTATTTGGGGAAGAAGTTTACTGTTTCAGTCAGTACTTTGCCCCAGGCCCTTAGTTGTTGTTGTTCCTTCCAACTCGTATTCCTTCAGAATATGGATATATATGAAGACCCAGTTTGAATTGGGGGCTAGTTCTCAGCTAGCACCCCTCAGGGCACCACATGGATGAGAGTCAGGGGATTTCTCTGACCCCGCCCCAAGGAGGAGCAAACAACGCGGCCTGGGTGTGTGATGCTGAGTGGGGCAGCAGTGTGCAGTGGTGCAGAGTTGGGGGCGCCTATGATTGGCTCTGGGAACTGACATCATTTGGTTTATAAAAGCAGACTGTAGCAAGTAATATATTCGAATTTCTCATTAATATCATTACGGAATTCCCGCCTGTCATTTTTTTTAATATTTTTGTGTGCATACAGGCCAAAGCAGGCCTGCATTTCACTGGGTGGCCAGTGGGCTGGAAAGAGGTACCAGTGCAGACCACCAATCTGGAGAGCTGGTGTTGTGAGTGGACATAGGCTGAAGATAGGCTAACAGCCATCAGCCTGAAATTCCTGTCCAGGGTTCAGCAGTCTCTGGACAGGTGGGAAGTCATGGCCAAGAGTGGGAAACGTGTCTCAGGCTAAGGACCTGAGTTGGAAGTACTTCTCAGGCTGGGCTATGGGAAGTAGATGGCTGGTCTCTGTGCTGAGAGGCCAGCTTCCTACAGCGGCTGCAGGCAGGTGCTATGTTCCCCTCCCCTTGCCAGGGCCGCGTGGGTGGTACCTGTTTGGTACAAAAGAAAGTTTCCTACACACACACACACCGCAGCACACACACACACACACACACACAATATAATATATATATATTATAATATATATAATATATATACTAAAATCACATTCATCATGAAAGACAGACTGTATTAAATCCAAATTCATTTATTTTGAATTCACATTTTCCCTTCTAAATTTATATTAAATTTGAAATATGCAACTATAACCCTCCACCCATATATAAATTCAAGTTTGAAATAAGTCATAGAGTTAATTCCAGACTGATAAGGATTTCATATTGATTACAGAGCAGTATCTTCAAAATCATAATAAAACATTAAGTTGCCAGTTTGTCTTACAAGTGGAATACTTAGTGCCACCATCACAAATGGGGATACCATTTGTTGTTTTTTGGGACTGTGTCTTCATTATACATATTTGGAGTTCATCCATTTACCTGCGAAGTTCATGTGTCTCTTTCTTGGACTTGTAATGCATAAGTCCATTGTGTATCTTATTCATTTTTCTCACTCTGTTGAGGGGACACTGCAGTTGTTCCAATTCTTCACTGATGTGAAGAGAGCTGCAACTCAACATTGATGTGGCATGTTTTTGCGTTAGGATGATGTATGGGGTATATACCCAGGAGTGTATGACTGGATCAGGTGTAGGCTCACTTTTATCGTTTTAAGTGTTCGTCCACAACTGCTTTCCATCAGTTGTATGAGTACTTCTCACGGCAGGGATGATTTCCTTGTCCACACCCTCCAGCATTTGGTATCTTTGTTTTCTTGATCCTAGGCAGTTACTGAGTGAGATATAGTTTAGAGTGGTTTATATTGGTTTCTTAATTATTAGCAATGTGAACACTTTTTTTTATTAATTTTATTTATTTATGTATGTGTATGAATGTACTGTCTGCATGCAAGTTTGTGCACCCGTGTCGTGCAATGCCGCGGAGGTCAGAAGAGGGTGTCGGATTACCCTGGAACTGGAGTTCTCCTGGAATTGGAGTTTCAGACAGCTCTCGGCCGCCATGTGGGTGCTGGGGATCGAACCCGGGTCCTCTGCAAGAGCGTCGGCGCTCCTAACCGCTAGGCCATCTCTCCAGCCCCCAATGTGAACACTTTTAAAGATGTTTCTCAGCCTTCTTTACTTCCTCACTTGTGAAGTCTCTGTTCAGCTCTTTTGAGTGAGTCATTTGATTTCTTTGTTTTTTGAGAAGGTTATGTCTTCTGGATGTTAATTCTCTGTTAGATGTATCACTGGTGAAGATTTCCTCCCACTCTGTGGGTTTTCTCTTCACGTCATTGATTGTTTCTTTCACTGTACAGAAGATCTTGAGTTTAATGGGATCCCACTTGTCAATTGTTGACCTTGTGCAGTTCTTTTCTGATTTAGAAAGTCTTTTCCTATGCCTATGTCTTTTAGGTTACTACCAACATTTCCTCCTGTCATTTTCAGAGTTTCAGGTTTCACATTGAGGGCTTTGATCCATTTGGAGCTGATTTTTGTACAGTGTGAGAGGTAGGGGTTTAATTTTATTCTTAATTTTATTCTTCTACAAGTGGTGATCCAGTTTTGCCTATACCATTTGCTGAAAATGCTGTCTTTCCTCCATTGAGTCTTCTTGGCCCCTTTGTCAAATATGAGGTGGCTAAAATTGTATGTGCTCAAGTTTGGAGCTTCAGTTTTGTTACATTGTTCTAAAGGTCTGTTTTTGTGCCAGTACCAGGCTATGTTTTATGATTATAATCCTGTAGTATAGGTTGAGGTCTGGTATAGTGATCACCCTTGTATTGTTCTTTTCGCTCAGGGTTGCTTTGACTATTTGGGGTCCTTTCTTTTTCCATATGAAATTAAGGAGTTTTTCCAAGCCTGTGAAGAAACTCTTGGGGGATTTTAATTGGGATTGCATTGAATCTGTATATTAATTTGTGAAGAATGGACATTTTTACTATATTAATTTTTCCTATCCATGAGCATGGGAGGTCTTTCCATCTTCTGATGTCTTCTTCAATCTCCTTCTTCAGGGGTTTAAAATTTTTGTTTTAAAGATCTTTGGTGTCTTTGGTTAGGTTTGTTCCTAGGTATTTTATTGATTTTGAGGCTACTGTGAATGGGAAGTTCTCCTTGTATTCCTCCTTCAGTTGCTTGTTGTTGATGTAAAGAAAGGCTACTGATTTTTTTTTTTTGTCTTTTCGAGACAGGGTCTCTCTGTAGCCCCAGCTGGCCTGGAACTAACTCTGTAGACCAGGTTGGCCTTGAACTCACAAAGATCTGCCTGCCTCTGCCTCCCAAGTGCTAGGATTAAAGGCTAATTTTGTATCCTGCCACTTTAATCATTTCTACGAGTTTTCTGGTGGAGTTTTTAGCATCCCTTAGGCAAACTATCATGTCATCTGCAAAAAGGGATAGCTTGACTTCCTCTTTTCCAATTAGTACTCCTTTAATTTCCCTTTCTTTCCTTATTGCCCTAGCAAGTGTGTCAAGTACTATATTTAAGAGGAGTGGCACTGGGGGGCAGCCTTGCCAAATTCCTACCTTTAAGGAGAATGCTTCTAACTTCTCTCCATTTAGGATGATGTTGGGTATAGGTTTGTTATATATGGCTTTGATCACATTCAGGAATGATCCTCCAGTCCAATTCCCTCAGGGACTTTAAGCATGAAGGGATGCTGTATTTTGTCAAAGGCTTTTTCTGCATCAATAGAGATGATCGTGTGGTTTTTGTCTTTTAGTCCATTTATGTGTTTTATGGTATTTATTGATTTTCATATGTTGAACCATCCATGCATCTCTGGTATGAAACCAACTTGGTTATGATAGATGATCTCTTTTAAAAAATATATTATATTTTATTTATTTATTTATTTATTTATTTATTTATTTATTTATTTATATGAATGTACTGTCTGCATGTAGGTTTGTGCACCCATGTCGTGCTATGCCTCGGAGGTCAGAAGAGGGTCTCATATTCCCCTGAAACTGGAGTTCTCCTGGAATTGGAGTTATGGATGGTTCTCAGCTGCCATGTGGATGCTGGGGATTGAACCCAGGTCCTCTGCAAGAGCAGTCAGTGTTCTTAACCTCTAGGCCATCTCTCCAGCCTGATAGATGATCTTTTGGATGTGGGTCTGTATGCAGTTTGTGAGTATTTTGTTGAGAAATTTTCACCTATGTTCATTAATGAGATGGATCTATAGTTCTCATTTTTGGTTGTATCTTTGCCTAGTTTTGGTGTTAGAGTGATGCTGGCTTCATCGAAGGAATTTGGGATATTTCCCTCTGTTTGTATCCTTCTGAAAAATTTGAATAATAATGGTTTTAAATCCTCTTTAATAAATGTTTTATAGAATATTGCCAAGAAACCATCTGGGCCTGAGCTTTTTTTAGTTGGGAGTTTTTTTATTACATTTTCAATTTCTTCATATATTATGGGCCTGTTTAAGCTGCCAGTCTCTTCTTGGTTCAACTTTGGTGATTCTCAGGATTTCAGATATTCATCCATTTCTCTTAGGTTTTCAAATTTAGTAGACTATAGGTTTTTGAAGTATTCCCATATGATTGTCTGGATCTTTTTATTGTCTGTTGTGATGTTTCCCATTTTATCATGAATTCTATTCGTTTGGAGTTGCTCTTTCTTTCTTTTGCTTAAGTGGGCTAAAGGTCTGTCTGTCTTGTATCTTTTCTAAAGAACCAAATTTTGGATTCATTGATTCTTTTTGTTGTTTTCTTTGTTTCTATTTGATTTCTGCTGTGATTTTTTTTTGTTGTTATTTCTTCCTGTCTGTTGTGTTTAGGCTTCATTTGTTGTCGTTTCTAAAGTGTTTTTTTTTTTTTTTGCAGCAGTGTTTATATCATTTATTTGTGTTCTTTCTGTTTTTAAACATAGGCACCCAGGGCTATAAATTTCCTTCTTAGGACTGCTTTTAAAGTATCCCATAGGTTTTGTTGTGTTCTACTGTCATTTAGTTTTGCTCCAGGAATGCTTTTCTTTCAGTCTATGTTTGTTTGTTTGTTTGTTTGTTTGTTTGTTTGTTTCTTTCTTTCTTTCTTTCTTTCTTTCTTTCTTTCTTGACCCTTTCAT
Organism: Rhizomys pruinosus; assembly: GCA_009823505.1. Taxonomy (NCBI): domain Eukaryota; kingdom Metazoa; phylum Chordata; class Mammalia; order Rodentia; family Spalacidae; genus Rhizomys; species Rhizomys pruinosus. Next base: position 517,840 of record VZQC01010064.1, on the reverse strand, counting down.
TATTCAGGAGTGTATTGTTTAGTTTCCATGTGTTCTTATAGATATTAGGGCTTATCCTGGTGTTGATATTGACCTTTATTGCACTGTGGTCTGATAGAATGCATGAAATTATTTCATTTTTTTTGTATTTGTAGATATTTTTTCCTGTGTCCCAGTATGTGGTCAATTTTGGAGAATGTTTTGTCGGGTGCTGAGTAGAAAGTGTATTCTCTGGTGTTTGGGTGGAATATTCAGTAGATGTCTATGAGGTCCATTTGGTGTATCATATTGTTCAGTTTCTATGTCTCTCTGTTTATGCTTTGTCTGGTTGACCTGTCCAAAGGGCTTAATGGGGTGTTGAATTCCCCTAGTATAAGAGTGTTAGGCTTAATATGTGCCTTGACATCTTGGGGAATTGTGCTTATAAACTTCGTTGTACCAGAGTTTGGTGCATATATATTCGTGATTGTGAAACTTCGTGGTTAATTGTTCCTTTGAGTAAGGATGTAATGACCCTCTTTTTCTCTTCTGATTACTTTTACTTTGAAGTCTATTTTGTCTGATATTAAAATAGCAACACTTGCTTGTTTTTTGGTACCATTTGCTTGGAATATTTTTTTCCATTCTTTCACCTTAAGTTGGTTGCCTGTCCTTGAGGCTGAGATGGGTTTCTTGTAGACAACATATAGATGGGTTCTGTTTCCTAATCCAGTTTCCTAGTCTATGTCTTTTGATTGGGGAGTTTAGTCCACTATTATTTAAGGTTATAATTGAGAGATGTCTAGGTTACTACTTCTGCAGTTATTCTTTTATTCATTCCTCTTTCTAGGTGACTGACAGTACTGCCCTCCTCTGTCCTTTGAATTGCTTCAAGTATCCCTGAAGGGTTCGTTTTCTGGACTTGTGTTCTATCATCTTGTTTATGTCATGAAAGATTTTTCTTTCTCCTTCAACTATAATCGACATTTTTGCTGGGTATAGTAACCTGGGTTGCCATCTAAAGTGGTTTAGTACTGGGAATACTTTGGTCCACATTCTTCTTGCATTCACAGTTTGCACTGAAAAGTCAGTTGTAATTATGATGGGTTTTCCCTTAAATGTAACTTGTTGTTTCTCTCTTGTGACTTTCAGTATTTTGTCTTTGTTTTGCACATCCACCATTTTAACTATGATATGGTGTGGGAGTTTCTTTTCTGATCTTGTCTATTTGGTGTTCTATGTGCTTCTTATATTTATATGGGTTTGTCTTTTTTTAGTTTGGGGAAGCTTTCTTCTATTATTATGTTGAAGATCTGATCAATACAATTCTCTTGGGATTCTTCTCCTTCCTCTATCCAGATGATGCAGAGGTTTGGTCTTTTCATAGTGTCCCACATTTCCTGGTTGTTCCACTCTTATGTGTGTTTTGATTTTTTTTTAATTTTTCATAAACTTTACTTGTGTATTTTAGTTTTACTTGTCATCTCCCAGGTCTGATATTCTTTTTTCCTGCTTCCTCCATTCTGAGGCTTTTTCCCATTCTTTCCTATTGATTGGATGAGTGTTGATATCTTTTTTCATTTCATCCTGAGATTTGTTTAGTATTTCCACTTCCTTTTGGAGCTTCTCAATCTCTTCTTGTAACTCCTTGCTTCACTGGTCTGTTTCCTTTTTCATTTCAGCATGGGATCTTTTCAGTGTTTCTACTTCCTTCAGAAGTTTATCATTCTCTCCCTCTAGTTCTTTCCAGAGTTTGTCATTCTCTCCCTGAACTTCTTTTTGGTGTTTGTCAATTAAAAAGCTCCATGTGCCCCGGGGAAGATTTTATCCTTTTATATTGTAGATTTTAGTGTGCTATAGATATCAATTACTTTAATTCTGTTAATTACATCATTCATTTTTTTCTATAGTCTAACTTATTTTTTATCTTTGTTCCATACCTTCTGTTATATTAAAGCCTTCAGTCGCAATTGTAAATTGGTCTATTTTGAGTTTTAATTAACACTTTTATGTGCTTTCAATCTGTGTTATTACATGCTGACAAATTTAGGATTTTATATCTTCCTATGAACTATGGTTACTGTAAAAATATTTCTTTATCTCTAGAAATTGTTCTTGTCTGAAATCTTGTTTTCTTGATATACATAGCTGCATTTTGATACTTGTTTACTTAAAATGTGCTTTTTTTCCATTCTTTTAATTTCAATTATTTGTATATGGTCTATTCAGTATCTCTTGGAGATAATGTATAGAGATTATGTTTTAGCTTGTTCAGTGTGACAGAATGCCCCTTACATTCAATGTAATATGACCACAGCTGGATTTGCATTTTATATCTAAGGATTTGTTTGTATTATGACCTATGTGTCCCATCTTAGTTTATTATTATTTTCCTTCTTTGGAATTTTTAACTTTTCATATTGTCCTCTATTAATTTTTATTTTAATGTATCTGTAATATAACATATATTATATCTATAATATCTATATATATATATATGTATATATATATATATATTATTTTGATCAAGTCCACTCCCAATTCTCTTCCCTCCAACTCCATCCTCTGCCATGATTTAATTTTACATGTTATTTCTATTTTTTTAAACTCACTAAGTCTACCAGGTGCTGTTAGTATATACTTGAGTGTAGAACTGATGTTGGGGCTGGAGAGATGGCCTAGCGGTTAAGAGTGCCGACCACTCTTTCAGAGGACCCGGGTTCAATCCCCAGCACCCACATGGCGGCCGAGAGCCGTCCGGAACTCCAATTCCAGGAGAACTCCAGTTCCAGGGGAATCCGACGCCCTCTTCTGACCTCCACGGCATTGCATGACACAGGTGCACAGACCTGCATGCAGACAGTACATTCATACACATACAAAAATAAAAAAAAAAAAAATAAAAAAAAAAAAAAAAAAGAACTGATGTTATGAAAGACCACAGACTACTATACCCAGTAAAACTGTCAGTTGTAATCAAGGGACAAAGAAAAAAACTTCTCACAATGAAACAGATTTAAGAAATTTATGATCACTAAGCCAGCTCTACAGAAGATACTGGAATAAATATTTAAGTCTGAACAGATTAAATACACCCAAGAGGGTAGATACAATGAATAAAAAAAATCTAGAACATTTAGTCAGGAGAAGTACAATACCACAAAACATGCATGCAAAATCCTCCATAAAGTATTTTTAACTGAATTCAAGAACACATTGAAAAGATTATCCACAATGATTAAATCAATTTCAGCCCAGGTTAAGGGATGGTTCAACATGCTTAAATCAATAAATGTAATCCACTACATGAGCACATTCAAAGTCAGAAATCATATGAGCACTTCCTTAGAAGCAGAACAAGCCTTTGCCAAAATTCAATACTCCTTCAAGATTTTTTTTTAAATTACCTTCAGTAATCCATATTACTTTTTGATGGTTACCCCATCAAAAGAAGTCATAACTATTGATGTATTACATTGTACTGACATTGGAAATTTTACCACTGTGAAGGCAGTGAAAGTTATCTTAAAATAGTGTAACTTCATTTGTAGTTTTTCCATTAAGTTCGCAATGTTTTCATGAAAGTTACTCCTATGTATATGATAACTAACACAAGATTTTCTTGGTATCTCAAAGAGCTCATTTTTTTATGTGTAACTGCTGCTTACCCTTCCCAGTGATGGGGTTTCTTCTTGCAGAAATTTTCTTCTGTGTGATTTGTTCTTACTTAGATTCAGACAGAGTAGTTTCAAGTCTGAATAGTAGTAGCTCCAGCTTCTTGGTGGAAGAGTCTGAAATATCATCACATGGGCTTTAGTTTGGGAGTATGCACTTGTTAGGAACAATTAGAGATTGGTAGAGTTTTCTTTCAGGACTTTGAAAATGAAATGTCATCTGTGAGTTCTGTTAACGAGCCTTCCACCAATTTTACATTAGGCATGTGCCCTATTTTCCTGATTCAGTTTAGGGCTCTCTCTCTGTCTCTCTTCTCTCCTCTCTATCTCTCTCCATCTCTCTCTCTCCTTTCTCTCTCACAAACTTTGGTTTTCAGGAATTTGGTTGATACATTTTAACTTGCTTGAAGGCCACCAAAATTCTTAAATTGGTAGATTATCTATATCTGATGTTTTTGAAAATTCTTTTCAAATGTATATTCAATATTTTTACTATCCTTTCTGCTTCCTTTTCACTCTGAGTGCACAGAACAGATGCTAGTGACCATGTCCCCATATCCCCTATGTTCTCTTTTTCTTTCTTTTCCATCTACAGCCTTTAATATACTAGTACTAGCCTTGATCATTGCCTTAATCCAGTGATAACTGGAGATTCAACTCTGCTGTGGTTTATGGACTTCACTCCATCTCCTAAGCTGCTCTTGCCTAGATTTTGTTTGGGAGGCTAGTGGGTATTGGTCTGCTCTGACCTTAAATATTATGGAATAGTTTTTCCTACTCTTTTTAAGTTTTGCTATTATTTTAATTTCTCACCCTTGAAGCTGAAATAGCTGGTGATTATCCAAAGAAATAAGATTGGCTGTGAAGTGTACGCAATCTCTCCTCCAGCATGAGTCTGTTTCCTAACACTAAAGGTTACAGGGTACTTTATGTTTCAGAATTTATCAACCTATCCTCTCATATGCAGTAAAAATTCTGTGGACAAAACATTTAGAATGTAGCTAGGCATGGTGGCATACACCTTTAATCCCAGCACCTGCAGAAGCAGGTGGATCTCTGTGAGTTCAAGGCCAGCCTGGTCTATATAATGAGTTTTAGGCCAGCTGGGGCTACAGGGAGATCCTGTCTCAAAATGACCAAAAAAAAAAGAATTTCATATCTCTGCATATTTCCAGGTGTCGCCTCTTTTCTCCTGCTTTCTCTTCAACACAGTAGAAATCTTTTTGCATGGACCACAGAGAGGAAAGAAATTAGCAGCAGCCCTTAGGTCACAGTAGGAAGTTTCTGCCCTTGAAATCTCAATTCCTTTATTTTCTCCTGCTTCCCAAGGCCTGCAAAATCTTTAGCAATATAACTCATTACTATTTTTTAGTAGTTTTGGTTGTGGCTGTGGAACTGTTGTCCTGCTATGATTTTATAGTTTTACTTAGAATAAGTTTGTATCATAATATTCCTATGGAATTAAAAAATATTCTTCTTTGACATTGTTTTTACTGAGTTGTTCATAGTTTATGAACATAACATTATTTTTGTTGTTCATTCAATTGTTCACTTGAATACCCAGTGTGGACTGTGTGTCTGCCACTGTGTGAGGTGTGCAGCAGTGAACAAGGCAGATAAGGTTCTCTTCCTCTGTGGAGCTTACATCCCAATGAAAAAAACACCCTGGCACATTGAAGTCCTACAGTTCATCTTAGCCAAATGCTGGGAAGTCATCACAGGTTGAAGTCTTAACTTCTGTTACCTAGGCATTGACTATATGTGAAGACAGAGCTATTTTAGTTGTATGAAATAATGGGTTTCATTATGACACCTTCATGTGTGTGAACAATGTTCTGTGATCATATTCACCCTCAGTACTTTCTCTTGTCCTTGTCCTGACATATCCCAGCTTCCCCCTTTTCATGCCTTTTAAAATTATAGACCCTCATATGACAGAAAACACTTTATTTCTGAAGTCTGACTTCTTTGGGTTAACATGATTTTCTCTACTTTCATACCATTTTCTTACAAATTGTATTATCTTGTTCTTAGTGACTGAACAAACTATCTATCTATCATCTATTTGTCTATCATCTATCTGTCTATCATCTATCTATCTATTATCTATTATCTATCTATTATCTATCTATTATCTATCTATCTATCTATCTATTATCTATCTATTATCTATCTATCTCTCATCTATCATCTATCTATCTATCTATCTATTTATCATCTATCAATTTGTATATTCTTATATCTATGCATATTACCTTTCTATCCACTTACCTGTTGAAGGACACTTAGGCTGATGCTATCACTTGGCTACAGTGAATACTGTGATAATAAGTGTGGGCATATTGGTATAGCCACTATAAGCTGACTTAGATTTGGGGGGATATTTATGCAAGACTGCTATAACTTGATCTTGTGATAGCTGTATTGTTTATGTGATTGTCATATTTACATCCATAGTAACTGTTCTTAAATTCTCACCAGGAGAGAAGAGTTCTTTTTCCCCTCCATCTTGCAAACATTTACTGTTATATCTGATTGTTGAATTTGCACATTTACTGTTTGCATAATTTGAGTGTCATAATTTTTAAAGACTTTATATTTTATTTATTATCTTGTATGTGGATATGTCCTATATGCTACACATGCACGTGGACTAGAGGACAACATTCATGAGTTAGTTCTCTCCTAATGTGGATTTGGGGGCCTGAGTTCAGGTCTTCAGGGTTGCAGGGCAAGTGTTACAGTCACTGAGCCATGTTGTTGGCACTGCTAAGTTTTTTGAGTTCTTTATATATTCTAGATATGACTCAATTGTAAAATGAGTAGCTAGCAAGCATTTTTGGAAACTGGGAAACCTTTTAAAATCTTATTATTTTTATTTTACATGTATGAGTATATTGCCTGCATGTGTGTAAGTGCACCCATGTCATGTGTCATGCAGTGCCCATGGAGTCAGAAGAAGTGTCAGTTTCCCCTGTAACTGGAGTTACAGATGGTTGTTATCCACCTTGTGGGTACTGGCAATTGAACCCAGATCCTCTGGAAGAGCAGATGGTGCTCTTAACCATTGAGCCATCTCTCCAGACCTGGAAATTGTTTTTTTTTTCATAAACAATATTTATCTTGGCTAGGCGTGATGGTGCACACCGTCAACACTTGGGAGGCAGAGGCAGGTGGATCTCTGTGAGTTCAAGGCCATCCTGGTCTACAAAGCAAGTTCCAGGCCAGCTGAGGCTATAGGGAGACCCTGTCTCAAAAATATCCCCAAAATTATCATGTGTGTGTGTGTGTGTGTGTGTGTGTGTGTGTGTGTGTGTAACTTCAGGTGCCCATGGAGGTTGGAAGAGGGTGTCAGAGCCCCTGAATGCTGAGTTACAGCTGGTTGTAACTCAATGGACATAGTGGCAGGGAACTAAACTTTGGTGATCTGTACGAGTAACAAGTGGTCTTAATCCCTGAGCCTTCTCTCCAATGCCAGAGACTGGAGTTTTAAACATCTGTGTCTATACCAAAGTAACCTACCATAACAATTAGTACTGTTTAAATATCTATATATCTAATTGCTTGTGCTTCATTAGTAGGATTGGAAGATTATTCATGGACAAACTGTCAGCCCATGAAAGGAAACAGCCAGAATTGACAAGAGTCCAAAACAGCTCCAGAGAAAGTAGACCGTTTTGCCTCTCGTCTACCTGTGCCCATTTTCTAGGGAACAATCTGTGGAAGAGGGGGCATGGTAGAATGTAAGGGCTGCGATTGGGGTGAATTGTGAAACTACAGCAATATAGACTGGACACTTATTTGATCAACTTGATTGAGCATACAAGCCCCTCCAGCTGGATGGTGGGACCCATTGGCTGTGTGGGTTTGGGCACAACTGCTTGTAAATTGGTTTTACATGAAGAATGCTTATACTCATAAATTATTACTTATTGTTAAAAATGAAAAAAATAAAGAAGAAAAAAGGAAACTGGGCTAAAGTTAGGTAAACCGATTGGATCCAAATACATTTTTTGGGACAAGATTTCTAGTCTAGGCTATTCTACAACTACCTATACAGCAAAAATGTTCTTACAATGCTGATTGTCTTTCCTCTTTCTGAGTGCTGGCTTGTTTTTGTTGTCGTTGCATTTTTAATTGAAAATTTTGTGATTTTCATAAAATATAGTTTGATGGCATTTAGAGCCTCTCCCCTCTCCCCACCTGCTCCCTGCTCAATTTAATGAACTCTCTTATGTACGTATAATATGGTCTACACGGTATTATTTCTGTCTTCCAGTGTCCTTCAGTCTGGGTCCATCCACTGGGCCCACCAAGAGTGCCATCCCTGTAAGACGCTGTCTTTCCTGTCCCAGCAGCCATCAACTGCCAAAAGCTCCTTAGGTTGGGTTGGGATTTCTTTCCCACCTCCTCATGTCTAGGCTGGGACTTTGCCTGGTTTGAGCTTGCATAGGACTTGTGCATGGTGTCACCGTTGCTGAGTTCATGTGAGAAACTGGCCAGGTGTCTAGAAGACCGTTCCCCTGTGGTCATCACCCCCTCCGGCTCTTACAATCTCTCTTCTACCTCTTCCTCAATGATCCTTGAGCCTTGGGACTGAGGTTTGAAATAGGTATTTGATTCAGGGCTAAGAACTCTGTGGCCTCTTGTTGTCAGTACATTGACTAATTGTGGGTTTCTGTGTTAATCACCCTCTGCTGCAGAGGGAGACTTCTCTGGTGAGAGTTAATAGATATATTCATCCTTAATGTAGAGGTTGCACCAGAACATTCAGGAGTATAGAGGAAAGCCTGTTTGAAGATACCAGGAGAAGACAGCCATTCATCAGCCTGGGAGCCAGTGGCCTCAGAGGAATCAACTCTGCTGACCCATTATCTCACAATTCTGGCAACCAGAACTAGAAGAAAATTTACTTCTGTTATTTAAGCCCCCACAGAGGATAAAAAGGAAAAGCATAATATGTCATTTTATAAAATGTACTCTGGAGAAAAATAAAAGAGGAAGTAGTGATGGCAGGTTTGAAAAGGCTTGTGGTTGCAGTTTGAAATAAATTGGTTAAAGAAATTTCAGTGAAGTGAAGTATTTTAATGTGAAGCATTGAAGTGAATGAGATGATACCAGATATCACTGTTGGGACATTGAAAAAATGAGTATTTCAGGAAGATTAAACTAGGTATGACAAATCATGAAGCTTCATACCTTGAAGAATGAAGGATGCAGTATCTGGATTTCGGAAGGGGTTGACACACAATAGTTGAACACAGAAATACAGAGGGGTATAGGAGGGGGCAAGATATACAAGGCTTTTTGGCAGTTGATAATGGAAGTCACCGGAGATTTTGGAACACAAAAGTGACTTTATAGAACTTCCTCCTCAGATGAATTACTTAGACTGCCTTGTTAAGAATAAATCATATCATATGGCAAACTGAGCAACATCAATGTGATCTGAAAACAACTGTGCACTTATATTGTGAATCCCTTAAAATATAATAAGGAAAAAAAGGAAAAAAAAGAATAAGCCACATATGGGCATAAGAATAAGGACACTACTTACCATGGGTAAGAAGGACACTACTTACATGGGACAGCCATGACAGCCATGATTCAGAGCACAGTAGAGGCTAGCTTGAGCCCTGGCAGTAGCAGTATGATGACAGTGGTCAGTTTCTGAGTACATAGAAAGGCCTGTTCTCAGTGGGATGTGAGATGTGAGACCTAAACCAAAACAAGGTTTTAACGTTTTTTTTTTTTTTTTTTTTTTTTTTTTTGCTATGAGCAAGCAGAAAAATAAACATGTCATTTTCAGTTTGGGGGAAGATTAGGAAGAAGGGACATTTTTAGAGGAAGTCCAAGTTCTCGGTTTGGGAATAAATAAATTTAAATCCCTTATAAAACATCTAGATGAAGTCTAGTAGAGATTGAATAAGCAAGGTACATGTAGGGTGTGGCTCAGCAGTAGCATGCTTTCATAGCATTCATGAGGACCTCGGTTCAGTTTTTAGCAGTGAAGATAATTTGCAGTTTGCTTTTTGGTCTAAACCAACTATAGAATAAGGAAAGAATGAAAGTATGGCAAATGATGTTTATATGTTTATAGAGCAATGAAGATACATGCAAGAGTCAATCTTTGAATTTCTGACCTTGGAATTATGGGCGTTCTTGATAACAGATTATGGGAGTTGTGGGTTGGCTAGAAAGGATTCAGGATGGAATGAAAAGAAAGGAACTGAACACCCTCAAAGAGGATGCTTCCCGTAAGTGTGTTAATCTGAGTGCTCTGAGTAACAGATCCCCAGATCAGATGGAATGTGCAAAGCTTTATTCGGGAGTGTATCTGTGTTAGAGAAAAATGAGAGAACTTAAAAAGATTGGGAAAGTCACTGAACTGCCAAATAAAGCAGACCTTGTACTGGGAGAAAAGCACAGAACAGCCCTCACACAGCTTCCGGGTATTCTTATGGGCCTATCAGAGTGTTGTGTCAAATTCCACCATTAGAGGGCTCCTACCTCCCCAGAAACAGACCTGCATTGCTCCCTACTGCAGGAGTTAACTAGGAGGAGCTTGTGGGAAGCACGATGGACTTTGTGTACATGTAGAGATGGATTTCAGAGCAGAGCAGCTAGGCTTTTGATTTTGCCAGTTCAGACACAGACTTGCAGGCTACCACAAAGACTTCTGTAAAAGGGGAAAGGAAGGACAGTGGTAAACGGGAGAAATCACAGTCTCTTTGCAAGATAAGAAAATTTCCCTTACAGTTCTACAATTATGATGAAATGACATGGGGCTAAAGACTTGGCTCAGCAGTTACGGGCACTGGATGTTCTTGCAGGGGACCAGGGTTTGATTCCTGGCACCCACAGAGGGCAGCTCACAACCATCTGTAACTCCAGTCCCAGGGGAATTCAGTGCCCTCTTCTGGCCTCCATGTCATTGCAGGACATGGGCACATTAAGTACATGTAGGCATACACATAAACAAAAGTAATAAATAAAATATTTTAAAAAGAAAATGGCAATGTCAGAAGTAAAGTACATTAATTGTTGAAGCTATGCTCTTGAGCTGCTAAGAAATGGGATATGAGAGGATGGAGGGGTTAGTGCATGAACATTCATGCATTAAAGCAGAAGTTAAAACAAACACAGCAACAGAGGAATATTTGGAGGTATGAACTTGTTGAAGTTTTCTTTGGATTCCTTCTTTCTTTTTCTGGACATGACCACAACGTCTTAAGCCTAGAGTTGATAAATGGGTAGGTGTGGTAGGTTGAAGAAAGAGGCTGTGTAGTGATCTGTGAAGGGTGTGTAGAATTGCCCAGATTACCAGAAATCCTTGCATTTCTATTGAATGATAGAATTTGATGTCCATGAATTTAAAACACAACCAATTGGCAGGATTTTGATTTTATTTTGTGCTGCTGTGAGGCTATTTAATAGGAAGTAGAAAACTATACCTAACAGGTTGAAGTAAAAGTAAAAATAAATAAATAAATAAATGAATTTCTAATTGTTTTAAATATTTTTATTGGTAGGTTCTGACGACATTACTTACATTTTGTCAGAAAAATGTGGCTAGCATGTGAAGTGGTGAATTCTTGAGATTTCTCTGCAGCCACTGGTATTTTTCATAAAATTTCTAAATGTGCTAAACAGGATGCATGATATGTGACATTGGGGTAACATTGTATACATATGCTTGTTAGCTCAAGTTTGTTACATGAGATGTTAAAGTTTTCTACACCATCATTTGGTTCTGTGCTTAATTCAGCATCTGTGTATGTAATGGGTCATATTTTTTCTGATGTTTTGCTTTATTTGACCACAAAGATTTTATAGGCACATTCTTAAATGCATGCCCATTTAGAAACACTAAAATTCCTAGTAGAATAAAACCTCTATGATGCATTTTTTGGCCTTTTTTTTTTCTTTTGAGACAGGGTCTCCCTATAGCCCTAGCTAGCCTGGAACTCACTCTGTAGACCAGACTGGCCTTGAACTCACAGAGATCCTCCTGCCTCTGCCTCCCGAGTGCTGGGATTAAGGGCATGTGCCACCATGTCCAGCTCTATGATGCATTTTAAGACTTCCATTTAGCATGCACACAAATTTTATTTGACTTTAAGAAAATAGTGTTAATTCCTTTTGGATAGTATTTGCCTGGAGAATTTTATTCTTTCTATTTAATTTCAATGTTTTCAGTATTTTTGTGGTTTGCTGACATAATTTTTAAGCAACAAGTATTAAGATTTTTAAAAACTCAACAGACAATTTTGCTTTTGGTTAGAAACATTTCCACTTGCATTTGTTACACTTAATGATTTATATTGTTTATCTTTATGATTTTTGTAATTTTACATGTGTCAATTTGCCTTCATTTCTTGATTTCTCTTAGATGCATATTTCTCTTCTTAAATCATTTTCTTGTCTCTTTTGATGTTGAAATAAAGTTTTGTTTCTACTATTTCTGTTTTAAGCTATAGTATTTTGCTTGGTGATATCTAAATTATAATAAATTTCTTTCTCTCCTTCAGAATAATATAAGCATTTTAAAATATAATTTTAGTGACTTTCCTTCTGATTTGAATATTTTATAGTATTGATCCTTTTAGTTTATTTTATATCTATAAGCTTAATACTCTTACCAATGGTCATAAAATTATAGAGAACATGATGAATCAACCAAGGTCCATGGTTCTCTGATGACTCTTTTCATAAGTTCATGTTTGTATTTTCCTTTTGAGAATAACTCTTTTCCCTTTTATTTTTCTTGTAAGTCATCTCTTATTGGTTCTTTTACTAAAGACATCTTTTTTGTAAAATTACTCAGGTTCTAAAAAAAAAAGAGGGAGTTGGGAGGTGGGGTAGTATCCTTTCTGGGATACAAATGGAAAACTCTGTGTTCCAATCCTATTGATAAATTTTCAATTTTTGAGATCATGAAACTAACAATGGGAGGAGAATTTTATGTTCCCACAGGTAAAAATCACCAATCTAAATTCCTGAAAACATACAACTTATGGCTATGCAGGATGGACTGGGAAATGCCAGCAGAGAGGTTGACCCATCTGAACATTAAAGAAAGAGGAACCTCAGACTGCCTGAGTCACAGACACTGAGCATCTCTCTGAATACTATTGGGGTTAACTGTTTATAATGGGCCCTAATGAAGTTTACCTTCCAGATACTGAGAAACCTTCCTACCTCTCCCCTTTATAGGAAAAAGAAAAACATGATGGTAATGAAACCACTCCCTAACTGTAAATTAGAGCCAATTGTTACAGTGGTAATTTCCTATAAAACAGGCATAACTACCCTTTTTTAATTGACTGATAGGCATAGGAACTGTGAAAGGATAATTCTCTATCTAGAGCCAAATTCAATAGTAAAGTCTTTATAAGTTGTGTAATTAAGCAAAATATATTACTACAGGAAAGCTCTGACATCAGCAATGAATTATTCTGCCTAGGAGATGTTGGCTAGGGGATTCAAACCCGCCCCCCCAAATTATAAAGGCCTTTTGCCTATAAATGGGATATATGCAAGGAGAAAGGCAGTAAGTCCCTGTTGTCGAAGACCTGGTGTGAGCATGAAAAATGTTATGAGACGTCACTTGCTAGCGTACAACTGGCCTCTGAAATGCTAGAGAGCGTTACCAAAGGCCACTAAAGCAATACAGCAAAATATTGGTCTCCCTGAGACAAGCAAGACTCCTCCGTCAATATCAGCTACACCTCAACAGCCTGGAGATACTGTGCAACAGTGGCAGCCAAGTGTCTATATATATCCCAAATCTATTTGGCTATTAGCTCTCTCCTTGGAGGAATAACTCACAGCGGATGCCACAAGCTTATGTCCTCTAGTGGTTAGGAGATGTTATAAGCCACAATAAGAACTTGTCACCCTTTATAGAGAAACCACAGTTTGCGGATTAGCATACCATCCAAGCATCTGTGTCTATGCTCACAGCTTAGCTTGACATAATAATTGGTACTGCTTAAATGCCTGTACATCCAATAGCTTGTGCTTTGTTAGTATGACTAAAAAGGGTATCACTGGGAAAGCTGTCAATCCATGAAGGGAAACAACCTGAACAGACTGGAGTCCAAAATGACAACTCCAAAGAAATTAGACTGTTTTCTTCTCACCCACTTGTGCCCCTTTCCCAAAGCCCAGGGAACAAACTGCGGAAGAGGAGGCGTGGTAGATTGTAAGGGCTGTGGAGAGATAGGGGTGAATCATGAGACTACAGGAATATAGTCTGGACTCCTGATTGATCAACATGCCTGTGCATACAAGCTTCTCCAACTGGACTATGGGAACCTTGGGTTGTTCAAAATTTGGACATAGATACTTGCAAAATGCACCAATTACCTAATTGTATGACATACTGAGTAACATCAATGTTATCTGCAAACAACTGTGTCATTATATTGTAGAATCCTTTAAAAATAAAAAAAAATAAATAAATAAAAAAGGAATGTAAGCGCTGCGATTGGGGTGAATGGTGAAACTACAACAATATAGTCTGGACACTCATTTGGTCAACTTGATTGAACATACCACCCCCCCCCCCGCTGGATGGTGGGACCCATGGGCTGTGTGGGTTTGGGTACAACTGCTTGCAAATTGGTTTTACATGAAGGTTGCTTGTACTCATAAATTATCACTTATTGTTAAAAAATGAAAAAAAAAACTGAGAGAAGGATGCAGGACAGTTATGGCAGAATGCATGATCTGGGATGGGGTGGGGGGAAGGGAAAGGGGAATATGCCTGAACTGAATTGGAAAATGATGTATGAAATACACAAAGCATCAATAAAAAATGAAAATTAAAAAAGAGACTTCAATATTAGTATTTTCATCTTATAACTTTCTGACAGTTCTACATAGCTTTCACTTACATACAAATGAAGAGACCATGTCTCCATGTGTCCATGTGTCCATGTCTACATGTCTGCATGTCTCCATGTCTCCATGTGTCCATGTCTCCATGTCTGCATCTCTCCATGTCTACATGTCTGCATGTCTGCATGTCTCCATGTCTCCATGTCTACATTTCTGCATGTAATTTTGTCTGTTCTGCTCTCCATTTTTTGTATTGTCACATTTATTAAAAATGCATCATACGAGAATGCTATTTTCTGAGTTTCATGGAAGTTTAAAATTATTTTTCAAACTATAAACATTAAGAGCACCCAAAGAATCTATGGAAAGAAAGTAAACTTTGTGCTAAAAGAAGATAAAATTTGACTTAGCTCATTTTTTTATTTAAATTTTATTTATTTTTGTATGTGTATGAATGTACTGTCTGTGCACCCATGTCGTGCAATGCCGAGGAGGTCAGAAGAGGGCATCAGATTCCCCTGGAACTGGAGCTAAAGACGGCTCTCAGCCATCATGTGGATGCTGGGGATCGAACCCGTGTCCTCTGCAAGAGCAGTAGTTGCTCTTAACCGCTAGGCCATCTCTCCAGCCCCGACTTAGCTCATTTTAATGTATTTATATAGATATTCCTCTAGTTTTAGTCAAATTATGTGTTATTTAAAATACGCGTGTCCATAAATTTAAGATGATTCAGGCTAATTATCATCATTTTTGCTTTGTATATTTGGAGTCCATTTATTTCACCTGTTGCTTTGGTAGTTTTCACAGGTGTTGGGGCTGTGTTGGAGGATTTGTTGAGTCTCAGTCACACTATCTTAGTCCAAGCAGTTATTTTATGTTGAAAATATACATTTTCCACTCAAGGCTGAAAGGTGGCAAGGCAGAGACAAGGTAGTCAATGAATGCTACTTGAAAGTGAAAAGATTGCCAGGAAAGACCTGCACAGCATTTTAACAGATCTTTTGCTAACTTACGGCTGCCACTCATCAAAGTGGGGAGAACTTACCCAAATCTGATAATACTCGGAATACTGTCCCCAGATCACCCCAAATGCATTAGTGTAAGCCTGGAATTACTCCCCATGACGCTTCTGGAATCTCAAGATCATACGATGTAGCTAAGTTTGGACCCTTAGAAAGGATTTAAATTCCTTAATAACACCCCACAGAGCACCCCTCCCACTTTCAGGTTTAGCACCAGCAGCAGCTAGGACCATCATTCTCTGAGCAGTTGACTTCAGATGTGTGAGGCCATCTTTTTTACGCACAGTGTGTGTAGTAACTTCCCAGGGCTCTGCAGCAGCACAGCAAACCAAGTGGATTGAAACAATGGAAACATATTATCTCGGTTCTGAAGGCTGGGTGCTTACAGTCTAGGCTCCTGTAGTACTAGGAAGCCTGTAGGGTTGGGAAGAGGCCTCTCTTGCATCTTCCATTGATCCCCATCAGTGCCATTCCTTGGGTATAGACGCTTTACCCTGCGGTCTGCCTCCGTTACTCCATGGTCCCTTCCCCCTGAGTTTTTCTTGCCTTAGGATATTACCCAATGGAGTAACAGCTTCAGTGATATCTTCAATGATCTAAATTTGAAATAAAATCTCATTTTATGGTTAGGAATTTAACATATGTTTTGAGGACAACATAATTACGTTTAGGATGTAAAAATGATTAATAACTTATCTCCATCCTTAATACCACAACTTCTCATAGGAATTCTCTTTTGGAGTTGCACAACTTGGCTTTTAGCTGAGATTAAATCCAACCTAGTGAACAAATGGCCTTAACTGAGTTATTTAAGCCATAGTTTCATGTTCTGAAAAATAGGATTAAAGTCTAGGGAAAAATATACCAGTGGCTAGGGTGTTAACATCAAGATGGTTAGCATCGGGTAGACACTAATTAAAGGCTATTTTCCTTTCTTGGTACTAACCAAGATTTTATGATCTGTTCAGTTTATTCATTCACAGTTTCATTCTTTCAGCAAGGATTTCTTGAATATTTACTATATGCCAAGCTCTAACATATCAAAGATGGGCAGTATGCCACAGCACTCACTAGGTTCAGAGCCAATCTGAGTTACAATAATGTCTGAAAACAACCCAGACTCTCTCTCTCTCTCTCTCTCTCTCTCTCTCTCTCTCTCTTTCCCCCCTCCCTCTCTCTCTCAACACACATATATAACACATGTGGGGAGTGATTTCTTTACTTGTAGAAGTTATCCAGCCCTAGAGTTTAATTAATTAAAGAAATTATTTAGCAAAATACCAAAAGACCTTCAAGAGAAGAATGCTTCATCTCCACCTGAATACTGACAAATGATAAATGGGAAAGGCTTAGCACTTACTGTTTGCCATGTAGCATTCAGTGTGCTATAGACTTATAGATGATCTCCCTGAGTTCTAAAGCAACCAGGAGGAGTTGTTCCATTATGTAACGTGGGATTCTGAGCAAAGAAACCTGCCTGGCTAGAACCACTCAGCTGGTAATTCCAGAGTATCATTTCTTTCTGCTATCCCTAGATACCTATGTGCTCTGGGCCAGAAATCCAGTAATCATGTGATAACTGACACAAGCAGCAGAGGCGAATGAGAAAGCATAGCCACCCAGTCTTCCTTGGGCAGAGGGCTGACTGTATGTTTTAGTGGTGGTTTACCAACACAAACCTGCAGGCCATTTTCTACTCAGTATGACTGTTTTTATTCCATATATTTGATTCTTCAAATTATGTTTTTAGACATAATTTCATGTAACCCAGATAGGCCCTTGAATTTCTTTCAAGCAAAGACATAGGTGTCTCGAAGGCTGCTTGCTGCATGCTGAGTGAGCTCAGGATGACCTAGCAGAACCTTTTTCCCATGATCCATTGAAACCAGAAGGGGAAACAGAGTCAGGCCCAACATACAGGAAAGGAAACCATTACAGGAGTTTGGCTCCCTTGATTGTGTGTTCAAAGGACCTACAGTCTACATTAGAGGAAAGTAATTCTTCAGCTTCACAGTCGTCCCCATGGAAAACCCATCTCCCTCAGGCCCTGCCTTCCTACCTCAGGACTTAGCATGAGTGCCAGGTAGACGAGCTCCAGATGGTTTGTCTGTTCAAAGAAATCCTAGGAGATTTGCAGCTTGGAAGACCAGAGGAGCTGTGGACTTGACGTCTGTTTCTGTGTTCTTCCCTTCCTTTAATTGCCTGTGTGGCTTATACATTCTCTTGGACACTAAGACAAATCATAAAAGCTTTCCAAAAGAACTCATTTCCTCTCCGGCTTCAGGGTAGCCCACCTTCCAGGATTTTTACATGTATTTTACACTGAATTTGCAGAATCAATTATACTTGTTCTACTTCTCAGAACTGAAGGTTATTCAAAGAAAAAAAAAAAGGATGATTTCTGTCACTGAAGATTACTGCAGCAGAAATCTCTTAAAGCAGTGGACCTAAGTGGAGACTGTCACCCAGGAGGATGTGTAGAATGTCAGAGATCACTTTGGTTGTAATAACTAGTGTGTGTGTGTGTGTGTGTGTGTGTGTGTATGTGTGTGGTTGCACTATCAGCATCATCAAAGCTGCTTCTAAACACCCTAAGTCTAGAACACTCTACCACAGAATGAGCTATCTGGTCCAAATATTACTTCCACTAAGGTTGAAAAACTTGTATCTGGAAGAATATTTTCTCCTGCAACCTTCATCCATCTGCTTGGACACTGTGTCATCTCCAGTGCAGACTAAAAATGATTAATCATTATTTTAGCATGGCCAGCATACAAAGAGTACACTGCCTTAGAGCACCATGTATTTGTGGGCAAAATAAGAGAAGTAGCTTTGAGGAAAGAAGCCCCAATTTATGTTAAACCACTGACTTAAAAGATTTATTTATTTTTAATTTATGTGTATGTTTTTCCTGAATGTATGTAAGTGTACCATTTGAGTGCAATGGATTCAGAGGCCAGAAGAGAGTATTGGATCCCTGGAACTGGAGTTACAGATAGCTTTTAGCCACCATGTGGGTGTTGGGAATTGAACCCAGGTCTTTGCAAGAGCAACCAGTACTCTTAACCACTGAGCATCTGTTTAATTGCCTCACCACTAACTATTATAAAGGCAAAGGAAAAAGAAGAAATAATTTAAGTGTAAAGATATTACTTTAAGAGTTATATAAATTATAGAATATTATAAAACTGCTGAAGTTCTGTTTTTTAATTTATTTTATTATTTTTTGTTGTATGAGTCTTTTGCTTGCATTTATGTAGGTGCACTCATGAATACAATGTCCCCAGAGGCCAGAAGAGGGCATTAGATCTCCTGGAATTGGAGTCACAGATGGTTGTTGGTGTTCTGTTGGTGCTGGGAATGAATTTAGATACTCTGGAAGATCGGCCAGTGCTCTTAGCCATGAAGCCATCTCTCTAGCCCCTAAAGTTCTGCTTTTAAATACAGAATGGTTCATTCTTATAATGGTAACATGGGTACATCTTACAAATCAGTTCTTATAACATGGAGAATGCTTTCTTTACTATTGTAATGAGGAGATTCAGAATGCTGCACTGGCCAATCAATGTCTGATACTCCTGTGTTCAATTTTGTGTCATTATGATCAGATTGTGTACAATTGTATGGCCTTACTCTCTGTAGGCCCAATATCTTGCACATGTAGTATTCAGCAAATGTTAGTTAAACTGGTTGAATTTAGCATAAAAGAATGATGAAACAAAATCAAAGCTCCTTGTTAAAACTTATTATACGTATTTGTTTACAGACCGAAGGTGAATAATTTAAAGGCTTGATCCCTTAAAAACTTAATCCATTAAAAATTTATTATAAAACAGAGCTGGGGAGATGACTCACTGGGTAAAAGAAGTTGCCACCTAAGCCCGACAGACTGAGTTCAGATCTCTAGAACCCACCCTAAACCTGGACACAGTGCCACTAGCACCCGTAATCCTAGCCTGTCTGTACAGTGAGAGGCGAGGCAGTGATGGGTGAAGCTCCAAAAACGAGTGGGCCAGCCAGCCTAATTTTCGTCGCAGTGTCTGAATCAAGGAGGAAAGGCAAGGATGGACACCCAACTGTTGTCCTTTAGCTTTCACGTGTGTGCAATGGCATGAGGATGCCCACACTCCTACACATGAAGAAGAGAACACACACACACACACACACACACACACACACACCACACACACATGCACCATGCAGGCATGCGCACACACACGCACAAATGTTAAACTAAAGCCTATTGACAGAGGATACAGTACTTTACTGTTCATTAGTAGTTTAAAAGTGACCAGTAGCCTTGTAAGCACTTGTGAGCAAGGACGATGCTATCTTTACAATAATGTACCCCAGAAGAAAAAGGAGGAGTAAGAGGAGGAGAAGGAGGAAAACCCAGAAAGACTATCTGGGGATAATTTAAAGAAAGATTAGTGCAATCAGGAGGTGTTTCTTCCTGCCCTTACTCTACACTGAGACTATTAGGTACCATATTTTTCTTTTTTTTTTTTTTTAATTAGTTTTTATTATTGAATGCTTTGTGCCATTCATACATTTTTTCCAATTCACGTCAGGCTTATTTCCCTTTCCCTCCCCCACTCCCACCCCATCCCAGATCATGCATTCTGCCATAACTGTCCTGCATCTTTCTCTCAGTAGTTTTTTTTTTCATTTTTAGCTATAAGTGATAATCCATGAGTACAAGCATCCTTCATGCAAAACCTATCTGCAGGCTGTTGTGCCCAAACACCTACAGCCCCACCATCCAGTGGGGGGTGACAGGTTGTTTGTTTTTTTGTCAATGTTAATATTGACCTTGCAAAATCATGAATAAGGTCCCTTTGACATTTTGTCTTTCTGCCCTTTGTGCAAGGGCAGCTTATTGCTTCTTATATTCAAGTGTGTATTTTTTTCTTCTTCTTTTTTTTTTGTTAAAACCTTTTTTTATTGAGCACATTTCCTACAGCATTCCTTAATCAAATTTAGACCCATTCCCCCATCCATGCCCACTCCTCATGCCCTTCCCCTACCCCCATCAGAGCTCATGGATTGTCATACACAAGTCCTGTCTTGCATCTTTTTCTCAGTCTTTTATAACCTTTTTGGTGCACAGGTTTACTGTTTTGGTCAGTTATTTGAATAGGTTTTTCTCTCTTATTTTGTTCCCATTTATCTTATTTTGTTCCCATTTAATTTTATATTATTCCAAAATATGCATACGCACACTCCACACATAAATCTAAGTTACAAAATCTGAAAATAAACTATAGGTTAATTCCAAAGCACATTTAGAAATTTACATTTTAACAGTAGAGTTGCACACATGTAAAAAGAAGTATAACTTTACATTCTTTTTTCTAGAATATGAATATTAGTATTCCTATATGATAGAACACACCATAGGATTACATAAGAATAAATTATGAATGGTTGTAACATGTATCAATAGAAATAGAAAATATTACTTTACAAAATATTTTAACTGTTAAATATAATCTTTTTTGTACTAAAAGATGCCATTGTATATTTTTTAACATTAACTGCAGAGCCTTGTATATAGTGATGATCAGTGTACGTCAATTGACCAAACACCTCTATATAAAGTTTAATGTATCTGTAAGACAGCAGGGACTATAAACATCTTATTTGCATGCAATGGATACTCATATAGAGTTAACTGAACAAATAGTGGCACTAAAGCCTATGTTTTCAGAACTAAAACAACATGCATTCAACTGAACTTTCTTCTCTATGATTTGAAATCTCTTTCCTGGACTTTGGAGATAAGAATTGATGCAGTGTTGAGTCTTGGCTTGTTTTGCTTAAGGTGTAATTGTATAGCTACCAGGTAATATTCATCCTGTCAACAAAGCTCAGAAGTGCTGTTTTCAAATTTTGTGACTGTATTAGTGACCTCTGTGTCACTGGGCTAAAATACTTTGGGTAGCTAACTTTATAAAGATGGAAGTTTTATTTAACTCACTTTCAATTTTTTTTAATTAATTTTATTTCTGTATGTGTATGAATGTTCTGTCTGCATGCAAGTTTGTGCACCCGTGTCATGCAATGCCGCGGAGGTCAGAAGAGGGTCTCGGATTCCCCTGGAACTGGAGTTCTCCTGGAATTGGAGTTTCAGACGGTTCTCGGCCGCCATGTGGGTGCTGGGGATCGAACCAGGGTCCTCTGTAAGAGCGGTCGGCGCTCTTAACCGCTAGGCCATCTCTCCAGCCCCCTAACTCACTTTCTTAGAGGTCCAAATCAGATAGCCTCATTGGTTTGGTATTTAAGGTAAGTATGACAGGGTGAATGTATAATTAAGTAATGACATCACAAATAGGAGAACAGGCAGGTTCAAGCTTGCTCCTTTTCTAATAGGACTCTGGAAAGAACTTAAGGAGTCACATGAGAGTTACCAAGAGGTCTCATAGTGTGAACTACTTCTACTTCACACCTCTGATGCCCTCAGGACCTCAAGTTAGAGTCCCTCCTCTAAAAGACCCTACCACTTCACTAATGTGTCACATATGAAACCTACCTTTACATCTCAGGATTGTTGGTTCAAGGTTGGTCTAATGCTGTGCAACTTGGACTTTTTTCCAAATTCTTGACTTTCTAATGTTCTTTATATCTTGGGACTTTAAAATGATAAGGATGGCTGTATTTTCACTGATGACAGTAAGTAGTCTGCTGTATTGGAGGGAGTCTGTGCAGAGAAAGTGCTGAAGAAAAAGAATGCATGTTGATGCTTAAAGCACAGGCTGGGTTTCAATCTTAGTTCTGGCACCCACTACCTCATAGCACGGCCCCTCATGGGGTAGATAAATGGCTCCGTGCTTTCCAAGTCCTCACAGATTATTTTAAAATTTATGAAAGAAAAGCAACCAGGAGATACAGATCACAACAACTGGGTTTGACTCAGTAACTCAGTCTCAGCAGCAAGGTGCCTGAGGAAATTCAGTATTCTCTCCTTTTCTTTTTTTAAAATTTTTTTTTATTTTCGTATGTGTATGAATGTACTGTGTGCATGTAGGTTTGTGCACCCGTGTCGTGCAATGCTGCGGAGGTCAGAAGGGGAGTCGGACTCCCCTGGAACTGGAGTCAAAGACAGTTCTCAGCTGCCATGTGGATGTTGGGGATCAAACCCAGGTCCTCTGCAAGAGCAGTCAGCACTCTTAACCGCTAGGCCATCTCTCCAGCCCCCTCTCTCCTTTTCTTCTTTGATTATCTGGATTTTCCTTCTTACATCTGAGAGCTTTATAAGCATTTGGTTATAAGAATTAATGACTGGGTTTAGGAGCTTTGATGATGGCCTAATTACTGGGCAGAGTCTTCAGAACTGAATGTGGGTTCACTGATCAACTGAATGTGGCCATGGAAATAATCAACTTTTTCTCCAATAATATTAGAAATCATTAGCTAGGATTCAAAGGCTTTCTCAGTGGCTGCCATCTCTAATTAAGATCTGTTCTTTTAATGCTGGGCATGAGGTTCTGAATTCATTCTGCTATGCACTGTTTATGCTACTGTGTGCTGGCTGCTTTCTTCTTTCAATAGTTCTCATGGTTTTGAATTCTGTCTTCCTATTCGGATATCAGTTTATTAAACCACTCTTGTATGCTAATTAGAAATCCCAGAATAATGCAAGACATTTGTCTGAAGGCTTTAGGGTCCTCTCTGCTTCTATTATTTTTTAGAATGACCATAATGAGGCTCATGAGACCAACCAAAGGTTAAAAGAATACCATCTGGTACAGAGAAACCAACAGCAGCAGGAAAATTCTGCACCAGAACCAGAAAGGCTGAAGAAGTAGGCTATCAAGTGCCAACTGGAAACAGATTAAACAGGGAATAAACTAGCATTGTAGAGGCATCCATTCTTGCTCCAGAGAATAAACAGTGGAGAATGAAAGCCAGGTTAGACTGGGTGTTGGAATCAAGCTTGTAACACATGCAATTTTTCAAATAATGACATGAAAGAAATTTCAAGATAGGGCGGCTCCCGCAAGAGAGTGGAAAGTTTTAAGCTGTTTCAAGGAGTCTTTCTTCTGATTGGAGAAAGGATTTAACTGCCTACAAATTCTTTCAGCTTCAAAATTGTGGTTCTGCCAATGGCAACACTCAGAGAGGATCTATGCCTGCAGAGCAGCTAGCCTATCGGGCACCGTGCAGGCATTGTGCTTACAGCCTTTACAGTCTCATAAGGACCACAAAAGGGGCTCTTAACAATTCCATTTTGCAGAAAATGAAATTGTGGTTCAGAAGTGAAAGCAAGAATTATTCTCAACATGTACTAGGATAATATTGTTATACTTTACAGTTACAGAAGAAATTTTTGGAAGCTGGAAAATTAATGATTTATTTATGGTGTTGGGAATTGAACATAGTGCCTTGCACATGCTGGACCAGCACTTACCATTGAGCTACACCACCAAACCGATCTCATTCTTTTGACTGAATTTGGCCTCCTGATATTTTTCTCAGGGGGCTAATTTCAAAGGCAGATTGTTAGTTACTGTAAAGAAGAGGGACGGAGGACTACTTATATCTTGGTAGAGTGGTGGAAAAGGGAGCAGTTTTAGGGAAAGCCTTCAAGTGGTCTTACTATTGGCTGTAGTTATTTCTTCCTCTCAAGAGCTGGACTGCCAACCCTGGACCAGGCTGTCAGTGGCAGAAGTTGACAAGGAGAGAATTCATTTGGAGCCTGGTAGACACCCCAGCTGAGCCACAGGCTAAAGACTGAAAGGGGCCCCTGGATCAGGGAGCACTGGCCTGTCTCAGGGGTTAATTTCTCTGTAAGATGGATGTTTTGTCTCATGTAAGTGCCTGTTTTGTCACAGGCATTGTGTTCTGTGAAGTACAGCCCAATAAAATATTATTTACTTAATGTTCGCCAATGAAAAACTAAGACCTAAACTATTTAAATTGTCTTACAATAGTCAAGAGTCCTTGATAGTGACCCAATTTTGTTTGATTCCAAATGCCATATTTTCTACCAAACTTTTTTAAAGTTAATTTTTATTGAGCACATTTCATACAAAATTTCTTGATCAAATTTAGACTCATTCACCCATCCATGCCTACCCCTTGCACCCCCTACCCCCTGCCAGAGCTCATGGATTCTGTCATACATGTTAAGTCTTGTCTTGCATCTTTCTTTCAGTCTTTTATGACCTTTCAAATGCACAAGTTTACTGTTTTGGTCAGTTCTTTGAATAGGTTTTTCTCTCTCTTCTTTTGTTCCCTTTAATTTTATATTATTCCAATGTATGCATATATACACTCCACACATAAATCAAAATTACAAAATCTGAAAAACTATAGGTTAATTCCAAAACACATTTAGGGATTCACATTTTAACAGCAAAGTTGCATGCAGGTAAAAAGAGGTATCACTTTACATTTTTTTTTTAGAATATGAATACATACCTTCCACCCATATATGGTAATTACAATGTAATTACCTAAGTGGTAGGCCAATTCTGGAGCCCATTAAGAGATTCGCAGTATAATAGCACAGTTGCTTTCAGATACAGTGAAATATAGTAAAAAGTTGCTCAGTTTGCCTGCTAACTGGGGATTTGGTGTTAGCATCCACAAATAAGGGAAACCATTCGCCTTTTTTTTTTTCTTTCTGGGACTGTGTTACTTCACTTAGCATAATGGCTTCAAGTTCCATCCATTTACCTGCAAAGTTCATGATGTCATCTTTCTTTACCACCACATTTACACACTCCATTGTGTAGACGTACCACATTTTTCTTATTCAGTCATCAGTTGAGGGGCATTTGGGTTGGTTCCAGCTCTTCGCTATTGTGAAGAGAGCTGCAATAAACATAACTGTGCATTTGCTTTGTAGTAGGTTGTGTCGTGTGAGTATACACCCAGGAGTGGTATGGCTGGGTTAGGTGGTAGGCTCATTTTGAGTCTTTTAAGGGTTATTCACACTGCTTTCCACAGTGGTTTTATGAGTTTACATTCCCACCAGCAGTGAATGAGTGTTCCTCTTTCCCCACAACCTCTCCAACATTTGGTGTCTTTTGTGTTCTTGATCTTGGCCAGCCTTATTGGAGTGAGATGATACGTTAGTGTGGTTTTAATTTGCATTTCTTTAGTTATTAATGATATTGAACACTTTTTAAGATGTTTTTCAGCCATCTTTACTTCCTTTCTGGTGAAGTCTCTGTTCAGCTCCTTACTCCATCTTTTGAGTAGGTCATTTGTTTTCTTATGTCTTTTTCTTTTCTAAGTAGGTTATATATTCTGGATGTTGATGCTCTGTCAGATGTATCAGTGGTGAAGGTTTCCTCACACTCTGTGAGTTTTCTCTTCACTTCCTTGATTGTTTCTTTAGCTGTACAAAAGCTATTGAGTTTGATGAAGTCCCACTTGTCAGCTGTTGTCCTTATTTCCTGTGCCTCTGCTGTTTGATTTAGAAAGTCTTTTTCCTATGCCTATGGCATGTATGTTGCTGATGACTTTTTTTTCTATCACTTTTAGGGTTTTGGGTTTCAGGTTGAGATCTTTGATCCGCTTGGAGTTTATTTTTGTACAGGGCAAGAGGTAGGGGTTTGATTTTGTTCTTCTACAAATGGTGATCCAGTTTTGCTGACCATTTGCTGAAGATGCTATCTTTCCTCCATTGAGCATTTTTGGGCTCTTTGTCAAATATGAGGTGGATGAAGTTATATGAGCTCAAGTTTGGATCTTCAATTTTGTTCCATTGGTCAATGTGTCTTTTTTTTGCCAATACCAGGCTGACTTTATGACTGTAGCCTTGCAATATAGGTTGAAGTCTGGTAAAGTAATCCCCCCTGAATTGTACTTTTCACTCAGGATTGCTTTAGCTATTTGGGGTCTTTTGTTTTTCCATGTGAATTTAAGTATCTTTTTCCAAGACTGTGAGAAAGCTCATGAGGATTTTGATTGGGATTGCATTGAATCTGTATATTAATTTTGGTAGAATGGAAATTTTTACTATATTAATTTTCCCAATCCATGAGCATGGGAGGTCTTTCTGTCTTTTGATGTCATTTTCAATCTCTTTTTCAGGGGTTTAAAATTTTTGTTGTAGAGGCCTTTGGTGTCTTTGGTTAGGTTTATTTCCAGGTATTTTATTATTTTTTTATGCTTAGACAATGCTTTTATTCTTTTTTTTAATTTTATTTATTTCTGTATGTGTATGAATGTACTGTCTGCATGCAGGTCTGTGCACCCGTGTCGTGCAATGCCGCGGAGGTCAGAAGAGGGTCTTGGATTCCCCTGGAGCTGGAGTTCTCCTGGAATTGGAGTTTCAGATGGCTCTCGGCCGCCATGTGGGTGCTGGGGATCGAACCCAGGTCCTCTGCAAGAGCGGTCGGCGCTCTCAACCGCTAGGCCATCTTTCCAGCCCCTATTTTATTATTTTTTTAGGTTATTGTGATTGGGAAGGTCTCCTTATATTCCTTTTCCAGTTGCTTATTGTTGGCGTAAAGAAAGGTTACTGATTTTTCTAGGTTTATTTTGTATCTCACCACTTTACTGAAACTTTTAATAATTTCTAAGTTTTCTGGTGGAGTTTTTAGCATCCCTTAGGTAAACTATCATATCATCTGCAAAACGGGATAGTCTTACTTCCTCTTTTCCGATTAGTACTCCTTCCATTTCACTTCCTCGCCTTATTGCCCTAGCAAGCATTTCAAGAACTATATTGAAAAGGAACAGTGATAGTGGACAGATTTGCTGTGTTCCTGCCTTTAAGGGGGATGCTTCCAACTTTTCTCCATTTAGGATGATGTTGGCTGTGGGTTTCTTTTTAAAAAAATTTTTTTTATTATTAATTTTATTTATTTCTGTATGTGTATGAATGTACTGTCTGCATGCAAGTTTGTGCACCCATGTCGTGCAATGCCACGGAGATCAAAAGAGGGTGTCAGATTCCCCTGGAACTGGAGTTCTCCTGCAATTGGAGTTTCAGACGGTTCTTGGCCGCCATGTGGGTGCTGGGGATCGAACCTGGGTCCTCTCTAAGAGCAGTCGGTGCTCTTAACCGCTAGGCCATCTCTCCAGCCCGGCTGTGGGTTTCTTGCATATGGCTTTGATTACATTGAGGAATGATCCCTCTAGTCCAATTCCCTCTAGGACTTTAAACATGAAGTGATGCTGGATTTTGTCAAAAGCTTTTTCTACATTGATTGAGATGATCATGTGGTTTTTGTCTTTCAGTCTATTTATATGTTTTATGATATTTATTGATTTACTTATGCTGAACCATCCCTGCATCTCTGGTATGAATCCAAACTTTTTTCTTTTTTTTTTGTATTAATTTTATTTATTTCTGTGTGTGTGAATGTACTGTCTGCATGCAAGTCTGTGCACCCATGTCGTGCAATGCCGCGGAGGTCAGAAGCCGGTGTTGGATTCCCCTGGAACTGGAGTTCTCCTGGAATTGGAGTTTCAGACGGTTCTCGGCTGCCATGTGGGTACTGGGGATCAAACCCTGGTCCTCTGTAAGAGCAGTCGGTGCTCTTAACCGCTAGGCCATCTCTCCAGCCCCCTAACTTTTTTCTTGAAGGTTTATTGAGTGGTGTTCCCTTTGAGGTTGCTACTAATCTGCTTAGGACTTGTGTTTTACCTAACATTTTTCATTACACCTACTTTTAAACGTTATTGACATGGTTGTATTTTAAAAGAAGATACAGAATGCCTCCATAAATGGAAAAGCAATTTTGTTTGCCATAAATAGATAATAAGGACAAAAATAAAGAAATAAAAAAAACATAGAAACTTGGGAAGGAAAGGATTGATTTGACTTATAAATCCATCATCAAAGGGAGCCAAGGAAGGGACTCAGGGCAGGAACCTGGAACACAGACCAGGGAAGATAGCTGCTTATTGGCTTTCTCATCTACCCAGTGCTCATCCTATTCTCATCTACAACACAAGATCACCTTATAGGTTGGGGACAGTGTCCACAGTGGCCTGGGCCCTCCCACATCACTCAACAATCAAGAAAATACCCCACAGACATGGCTACTGGCCAGTCCAATGGAGAAAATTACTCTATTGAGGTTCCCTCTACTCAGGTGTGTCAAGTTCACACCAAAAGCTTTCCAGCACAATGTGTAATGGTGGTGAGTAGAGAGATACCAGCCTAGGAAGATGGGATTGTGAGAGACACAGTGTGTGAATTGCTAACACGGGTGACCAGCCTTTTGACAGTGTGGCACATTGTCATCCACAAAATTCATGGTATACAATGAGTTACAAAAATATTTATTAATATTTAAGGAAATTTATGATTTGTGTTGGGATTCATTCATGGCTATCTGGACTGTATGAAGACTGTGGGCTGCAGGTTGGAAACACCTGAGAGATGTCCATTGAACTTGGTAACATGAAAGTTCTGAGAAAAATTTGTTGGGACTATTTCAGTTTAATTTCTACAATGAGCCTAGAGTAAGGAGTAAATGGAACTTAGGTAACCATAGAATAATAAAATTACATTATTGACTGAAATAAAGGATGAAGTGCTGGTAGAGGGCAATACAGAACATTTCTGAGTGTATTTTATATTAGGGGAGGGAAAATTATAGAAGTACCTGAATATCCAAACCTAGAAAACATAGGAGAGAAGAGAATTAACTAACATGAATGGGCTACCCTTGTATCCAAGGAAAGACACTTGGAGAAACTTATGATAGAGTGTTGACAGTTTAACTAGAAGGGAGATAGGATCACACGTTAATGGTGAGGTAAGTAGAGGCAAAGTTATGATCTCCCAGAGCATTGTTACATAAGGAGAGTCAGATTGCTAATCCTGTGTTTACTCACAGAATATGGCTGAAGGTAGCCCAGGCCTCTAACTGTACATGTGAATCCACACCACCAGGGATCCATGATTGCTTACTCTTTCTCTAGTACAGATAAATTTCTACATGGAAGAAAAAATTTCCATTTCAAAGAGATAGGTATCGCATCTCTCTCTCTCCTTTTCCTCCCCCCTCCCATCCCTCTCCCCTTTCTGTCTCCCTCAATCCCCTTATATGGTCTCACTCTCTAGCCTATGTTGGCCTTGGGGTAATACTTTACATATTCTTGAGACCTGGGACAGAGATCTCTTCTATGTCTGTCCCAGTACCATATGCTTGCAGTCTTGTCCTTCAAAAATCTCCCAGTACTTAAATCTCTCTTCAAATAGACATATTATGATGGATGCTTTTCCGTAACTGAACCATTTTCATTATAATATGGTTTCAAATATTTTCATTTTAAAGCATCATTTATGGTATATAAGAAGTTCTCTCTAAGTATGATGCCCATGTATGTAAAGGGAAAATGCTGTTTCTCATATGGTTTGCTTAGATAAAGGTATTGAAGAGTTCTTTCTAGGCTCTAGAATTCATTAAGTTGTTGACAGATTTGTTGAATACTGATTATATACAGGCAGTTTCCTAAGACTTTTAAATTCATAGCTTTTATAAATTTTTATATTTTCATGGAGTAGGAACTATTAACATTCCACTTAAATGTTTAACAACTACAAGCCAAAATGGAATATGTACTTTTCCCAAGGTCACTGAGTTACCCAATGACTGAGCTGGGCTTTAAATTCAGGTTTGCTTGAGAAATCAAGCATGCATATGTTCCAACCCAATCTCATTACTTGTTATGTGTTCCTATTCATTCTCTGAACATCCCATTTTGAGCATTCATTATGAAATATAAGATGCTCTGTCATATGAAGTGGGAGGTGAATCCCTATGGTGTAGATGTTGCTAGCAGCCATTTTACAAATGAGCAAATTGAGACTCAGATGAACAAGAGGCTGCTACATTCTAGACTCACAGCTCTGAACTCCCACGTCAATGCTCCAAACAGCATTTCTCTCAGCCTTTTTATCCAGCACACTACCCACATTCAGCTGAAAAAAAGTGTAATTTGGTGACTTTGGGAAACAAGGATAACACCTGTTCAGGAAAGTCTCCCCCCCACCTTTTTTGGTATTTTGAGGTAGGGTCTCTCTTTTAGTACCAGCTGTCCTGGAACTCGCTCTGTAGACCAGGCTGGCCTTGAACCCACAGAGATCCATGTACCTCTACCTCCCGAGTGCTGGGATTAAAGGCATGTGCCACCAGGCCTGGCTACCTGTTCAGGAAAGTAAAAGTGGCCTTTTTCAGAGGCTGTGGAGAAAAAAAAAAGCAAGCTCTGGTCAGGGAAATATTATAAAGTCCAAGTCAGGTGGATCTTTGTGAGTTCAAGGCCAGCCTGATCTACACAGTGAATTCCAGGACAGCTGGGGCTACAGGGAGACCCTGTCTCGAAAAGACAAAAGTAAATAAATAAATAAATAAATAAATAAATAAATAAATAAATAAAGTCCAAGTCGAGGACCTTAATGTCTCTTACCCTCCACACAAATCCATGTCATTTTATTATTATTTTTTTATTATTTTTTTAATGTGAGTGTGAGTGTGTGTGTGTGTTTCTTTTTTTTTTAATTTATTTATTTATGTGTATGAATGTACTGTCTGCATGCAAGTTTGTGCACCCGTGTCGTGCAATGCCGCGGAGGTCAGAAGAGGGTCTCAGATTCCCCTGGAACTGGAGTTCTCCTGGAATTGGAGTTTCAGACGGTTCTCGGCCGCCATGTGGGTGCTGGGGATCGAACCCGGGTCCTCTGTAAGAGCGGTCGGCGCTCCCAACCGCTAGGCCATCTCTCCAGCCCCAGTCATTTTAAAAATTAATGAACTGATAGAGGCTGCTGCTAGGCCACAGCAGAGAGCTTGGGCGCAGGTACAGACTGGTGGGAAGGCGGGCCAGCCGGGAGCAGAGATACCTGGGAGTTCTTGCAGAGCAGAAAGGGAAGAGTGAACTATACCTTCCAATATATAACCAAAATTGAAAGTCTGAAATGTAAACAAGTCAATACTCCATAAATAAGGGGACTACAACAAAGGCACTTGAAGGAATCAAGGAAAGCAATCCTCCAACACAGTGATGAGGCACTAGAGATTCGCACCAGAATACAGGCAAAAAGTAAATGACAAGCCAAAAGCACAACAAAAAAAAACAATATGGGAAAAGCCCAGAACAACTCCACACCAAACTCTCCAGCCTGTCAAGGACCCCTACAATGGGATCTCTGTAGAGATAGCCCAGGATACAGATTGTAAATTAACAATCACAGATGCATTCAAGGAAATAATAGAACTAAGAAGAGAGAATGAAAAACTCAGAAAGGACCTAGAGGGAGATATGAGAAACTCCAGAAGGAAGTGGAAACACTGAAGAAAATCCATATTGTAATGAAAATGGAAACCAAAGAATGAAAGAAGGAGCTACAAGAAAAGATTAAGAAGCTCCAAAAGGATGCAGAAATAATAAAGAAAACACAAGATGAAATGAAAAAGGAAATTGAACACTCATCCAATTAACAGGAAAGAATGGGAAAAAGCCTCAGAACCAGAATGGAGGAAGCAGAAAATGAATATCAGACCTAGAAGATAACACAGAGCAACTAAAAAGCTCAAGTAAAGATTATGAAAAAGTTTAAAAATACATAAGAATGGAACAACCAGGAAATGTGTGACACAATGAAAAGATCAAACCTCTGCATCATAGGAATAGAGGAAGGAGAAGAATCCCAAGAGAATGGTATTGATCAGATCTTCAACAGAATAATACATGAAAATTTCCCCAAACTAAAAATAAGACAAACCCATACAAATACAAGATGCACATAGGACACCAAATAGACTGGACCAGAGAAGAAACCCCCCTAGCCATATCATAGTTAAAACATTAGATGCCCAAAACAAAGACAAAATGCTGAAAGCCACAAAAGAAAAACAACAAATTGCATACAAGGGGAAACTTATCAGAATTACAGCCGACTTTTCAGCACAAACTATGAAAGCAAGAAGAACGCAGACCAAAGCATTCTCAGTGCTAAATTACTATCAATGCCAACCCATGTTACTATACCCCACAAAAATGTAAATTATAGTTGAAGGAAAGAGAAAAATCTTCCTTGATGTAAACAAGATGAAAGAATACATGTCTGGAAAACCAACCCTTCAGAGAATACTTGAAGCAATTCAAATGATAGAGGAGGAGAGCAACTACCCCCAGACACCTTGAAAGAGAAATTAATAAAAGCAGAGCTGCAGAAGTAGAAACCTAGACTAAAAATGCAAATGGATAATAAGGTGAAAGGAAGCAACACCCATCTCTCAAATATAACATTAAATATTAATGGACTCCCCAATCAAAAGGCATAGACGGGGAGGATGGATTAGGAAACAGAATCCATCTATATGCTGTCTACAAGAAACACATCTCACCTGTAAAGATAGGCACCAACTTAAAGTGAAAGGATGGAAAAAAATATTCCAAGCAAACGGTACCAAAAAGAAAGAAAGCAGGAGCTGCTATTTTAATATCAGACAAAATAGACTTCAAAGTAGAAGCAATTAGAAGAGACAAAGAGGGCCATTACATCCTTATCAAAGGGAAAATTAACCATGAAGACTTCACAATCATGAATATATATGCACCAAACTCTGGTGGTGCTCCTACCTTTATAAATACAACTCTACAGGCCCTTAAGGCACAGATTAACCCCAGCACATTCACAGTAGGGGACTTCAATACCCCACTCAGTCCTTTGGGTAGATCAACCAGGCAAAGAATAAACAGAGAGACATCTAAACTGAACAATACAATACAGCAAATGGACCTCACAGACATCTTCTGAATAGTCCATCCAAGCAGCAGAGAATATACATTCTACTCAGCACCTCATGGAACAGTCTCCAAAATTGACCACATACTTGGACACAGAAAAAACCCTTGATAAATAAAAAAGTGAAATAATTCATGCATTCTATCAGACCATAGTGAAATAAAGCTCAATATCAAGATCAGGACAAGCCCTGCTATGTACAGGAACACATCGAGACTAAACAACACACTCCTGAATAATGAATGGGTCAAGGAGGAAATAAATGAAGAGATAAAGGCATTCCTGGAACTAAACGGCAATGACAGTACAACACAACAAAACATATGGGACACTTTAAAAGCAGTCCTAAGAGGGAAGTTTATAGCCCTGGGTGCCCACATTAAAAAAATAGAAAGAGCACAAATAAAGGAGCTAACAATGCAGCTAAAAACACTTGGAAGACAACAGCAAATGAACCCCAAATGCAACAGAAAAGAAGAAATAACAAAAATCAAATCAGAAATCAATGAAATAGAAACACAGAAAATAATACAAAAAAATCAAAAACACCTCCCAACAAAAAAACGCCCAGGCCCAGATGGCTTCACAGCAGAATTCTATAAAATATTTAAAGAGGACTTATTTTAAACTTTTCAGAAAGATACAAGCACAGGGAAATCTCCCAAATTCTTTCTATGAAGCCAGCATCACCAAAAACAGGCAAGGATGCAACCAAAAAAGAGAACTACAGACCCATCTAATTAATGAACTCAGATGCAAAAATCCTCAACAAAATACTTG
This sequence comes from Rhizomys pruinosus, assembly GCA_009823505.1. Taxonomy (NCBI): domain Eukaryota; kingdom Metazoa; phylum Chordata; class Mammalia; order Rodentia; family Spalacidae; genus Rhizomys; species Rhizomys pruinosus. The sequence continues at coordinate 483,842 of VZQC01010064.1, read as the reverse complement.
CAAACTGTATACAGACCCACATCAAAAAGATCATCCACCATGATCAAGTTGGATTCATACCAGAGATGCGAGGATGGTACAACATACAAAAATCAGTAAATATCAATAAACACATAAATGGACTGAAAGACAAAACCCACACAATCATCACAATTGATTCAGAAAAAGCCTTTGACAATATACAGCATCCTTTCGTGATCAAAGTACTAGAGGGAATTGGACTGTAAGGATTACTCCTCAACATAATCAAAGCCATATATAAGAAAACCACAGCCAGCATCATCCTAAATGGAGAAAAGTTAGAATGATTCCCCATAAAGGTAGGAACCCAGCAAGTCTGCCCCTTGTCACCACTCCTCTTCAATATAGTGTTTGAAGCACTGGCTAGGGCAATAAGGCAAGAAAAGGAAATCAAAAGAATACTAATTGTAAAAGAAGAAATAAAACTCTCCCTTTTTGAGACAATATGATAGTTTACCTAAGAGATGCTAAAAACTCTACCAGAAAACTCCTAGAAACGATTAGGAGTTTCAGTAAAGTGGCAGGTTACAAAATTAACCTAGAAAAATCAGGAGCCTTTCTAGCAACAACAAGCAACTGAAGAAGGAATACAAGGACACCTTCCCAATCACAATAGCCTCAAAAACAATAAAATACCTAGGAATAAACCTAACCAAAGACACCAAAGATCTCTACAACAAAAATTATAAACTCCTGAAGAAGGAGATTGAAGAAGACATCAGAAGATGGAAAGACCTCCCATGCTCGTGGATTGGAAATTTTAATATAGTAAAAATGTCCATTCTACCCAAATACCACTTCTAGGTATATACCCATCAGACTCTTCCTACAGCAGAGATACATGTACAGCCATGTTTATTGCAGCTCTCTTCACAATAGCAGAGCTGGAACCAACCCAGATGCCCCTCAAATGATGAGTGGATACAGAAAATGTGGTACATCTACACAATGGAGTACTATGCAGTGGTAAAGAAAGATGACATCATGAAATTTGCAGGTAAATGGATGGAACTAGAAGATTTTATGCTAAGTGAAGTAACACAGTCCCAGAAAAACAAAAGATGGATGGTATCCCTCATCTGTGGATGCTAGTACCAAGTACCTAGGTGTAAGACAAAATGAACAACGTTAATATTATATTCCTCATGATCTAAAGACAACTGTGCTCTTGTATTGGGAATCCCTAAACAGGTTCTAGAGCTGACCTAACATGTATTTTCAGACCTGGACTTTTAGTATATGGTGGAGAGTATGTGTGCATCTTTTAGAGTAATATGGGAATAAAATGGAAAGGTGTGAATCAAGAAATATGCTATGGAAATAACATACAGTTTGTTTCCAAAGGATACAATGTCAATATAGGTGCTATGTAACAGGCTGGTGCAACTTAGCCTTTCTGGGTGCTAAACAACCATACCTGAATTCCCTACCAATTTGGCTGAGGGAACTGGGGAACAATTTTGTTCCTTGCCCTCAGTGGTCAACCTAGTCTTAGGGGTTTATACGAGGGGGCATGTCTTGAAAAGTCCTGCAGAGGTGGGTCACCATTTTTCCTGTTCAGGGAGGTCTTGGAGAGCCATTAAGGGGACTTCAGCCAGTGACCAATCTATAAAGAGGAAAGTCTGCTCATCCATCAGAAAAGGAAGCCTGGTCTAGCAAGATCTGATTTTGTCCTCCTGTCGATGGAACTGGTGGATGAGGAGCTGAAAGAAGCAAGGGGCTCCACCCCCCCAAAAAAATAACCCTGAGAGACCCCTAAGGACCAGATCCTCAACTGACCTCAACAAAACAAAACCTTGGCTAATCTGGGCTATTTGTATGGCCTTAAGCATCCAGAAGGAAAGTACAACCAGAAATAAATAATCAATAAGACCAGAGAAACTGTAATGCAGACACAAAACTTGAGATCTTAGTAAAAAGACAAAAAGAAAAACAAAAGAGCGCCGTTGTTTGGCCTGTCTTCAATTCTTATAGGCAGGCACATATGCTCTGTGGATGCCACGGCTTTTGGCACTCCTCAAAGACATGAGATACAGCTTTTGTACTTTTTAGCCTTCCAATGTAGACTGAGGACTGCTGAAATACTCAGCTTGTGAACTAAGCAGCTAATGGGAATTCAGCCTCCTCAGAAGATGGACTGACATTGTTAGATTACTTCAGCAGTATCATGGAGGCCAATGCAGGGGGATCAAGACAGGACGCGTGCTTACAGGATTTCATTTGGGGGCACAATATTTAAAGCAGAAGCATGTCAGTAAGGGTTTCCTTCTGCATAAGGTTTTTGAGTAGTCTGCTGTCTTAATCATAGTCTACCATCAAATATTTTAGGAGTATCTTTAATGTTTAGATAGTGTATTAGCAGCACGCAATAATTACATCATAAGCTCTCAAGCAGAGGCAGTCTATTGCAAGGACATTCTTTGCTGCCAGTTATAGGCTGTTTAAAGTTAAAAAACTGAATAGTAACACTGAATACAGTAGAAATGCACTTTGCTTAGTAATACTTGAGTTATTGCAATATTAGATTATCCATTTGGTTGTTACAGAAAATCCTTAACTGTAATTGATGGTTGTTGCCATAATAGTATATTGCCTGTATTTTTACCTCTAGTAATGGGCTTTATGTGCTAGATTTCAATAACCTTGAGCCTGGGCAAATGCACAAGACTTTTTAAAAAGAAAAATGGTCTAATTGCACAAAACTGATCAGATTTGAGAGATTGTTAATTTCCCTGAAGTGTTTTTTGTGGGTGTGAAACAAATGGTGAGAATTTGAATTGTTCCGTTATTACAGCATTGAAATTATGTCTACTTAATTTATTAAATCATGTTCATGCCCTGATTTTATATACTTGTATCTATCAATAAACATTGTGATACTTGAAAAAATTAATGAACCTTCAGAATGTGGCATTCTTTAAATATTTATTTATTTTAAATTTTATTTATTTATTTTTGTATGTGTATGAATGTACTGCCTGCATGTAAGTTTGTGCACACGTGTCGTGCAATGCCATGGAGGTCAGAGGAGGGTGTCAGATTCCCCTGGAACTGGAGTTAAAGATGGTTCTCAGCTGCCATGTGGGTGCTGGGGATTGAACCCGGATCCTCTGCAAGAGCAGTTGGTGCTCTCAACTGCTAGGCCATCTCTCCAGCCCCAAGAATGTGGCATTCTTTTAAATATATGCTAAAGATGTCAACAGAGCATTGACTTGCACATCTATCAGGTCCCCATGGTGAGGTTCTAGCCACCTCTTCCCATCTGGATGTCCTTATGTTGTTCATCTGTTAGCAGAAGTCCAGAGCTAGCCTGGAAAATGGCTCATCTTCTGCATTGTTTTTCACAGATGGAGGGATCTGAAGATTCCCACAAAATCCTTGTTGTATCAAAATCAGTTGAGCGATCTGGTGATATCCTTGAATATAAACTTCACCTTGCCTCACCAGGTAATAGAGGATAGTTAATTTGTCTCATGCTATCTAACATGAAGCTACTTATTTAAAGGCCAGATTTATACAATCTACAACTTATGGAAGAAAGAGACTGAAGGTTCTTTCTCTCTTCTCCCCTAGAACAAAAAGTCTTAGCTCCTCCTCTCCCCAGGCTCCAAAGAGCTTTTTATCCTTCCAAAATTGGATTGGGAATAAATTACCACCCAATACCAGTTAAACAGAACCAAAACAACAGGAAAGTATCGCCAACCCTCCTATTAAATATAATTGAACAGTCCTGGAACCTGGCTTCCATTTGACCCAGTCATACCACTCCTGGGTATATACCCACAAGACACAACTTACTGCAAAGATACATGCACAGCTATGTTTATTGCAGCTCTGTTCACAATAGCAAAAAGCTGGAACCAGCCCAGGTGCCCTTCAACTGACGAGTGGATAGAGAAAATGTGGTACATGTATACAATGGAATACTATGCAGCAGTAAAGAGGGACAACATCATGAAATTTGCAGGTAAATGGATGGAGCTGGAAGACATTATGTTAAGTGAAGTAACACAGTCCCAGAAAAACAAACGACAAATGGTGTCCCTCATATGTGGATGCTAGTACCAACAACCCAGATATAAATATTTCTCATGGAGAGGGAGGCATAGTAAAAGAACAACAGAAAGACTGCATCAGAAAATGGACTGAAATGGTGAATTGGAAAGGGGGGATGGGTGGGAGAGGGACACGGGTGTATATTCGATTAAGGCATATTTAATTGACGTGAGCTCAGCAAGTACCCAGTTTCGCCTAGACACTGTCTACAGGACACATGGTGTTTTAGGACTTAGTAAAAGTAAAAGTAAACATGTGTATATTAAACAACATTGGTTTACAGAATCTGATAAAAATGGTAATGCATCTGAATTAAATGGAGATATAATTCGCTGTTGCCCACATTTGCTTTACATAAAATCTGTAGAGCAAGAACTTTGGGATTGACACATACAAATGTTCTCTATAATTTCTCTGTTGTACAGTATCACCTTGTAGCATTCTCTTTAAGATGATTTAACGTAAAAATTAAGTTTGCTTCCCAAGTTAATCATATATAGTCACCCAAAACAACATGGGTGAATTTGATGAAATCTGTGCCTTGACTCCACCCTATAGTCATGTATAATACAACTGTCTTCTGGAGACTCATACGCAAAAAAAAAGGGGGGGGGATACAGAAAGACATGAAACCTTTTCATCAAACCCTTGCAATTCAAATCTTAAAACTAACTATGGGAAAAGATTTGTTTGTTCCAACAGGACAAAACGTCACCAACTTAACGGCTGAGAAAGAAAAGATACAGGTTTGCATTGAGTAGGATGTACCAAAAAGTGGCAACGGAAAGGCTGACCCGTCTGAACATTCAAAGGAAGAAAAGCCTCAGATTGCCATAAACATCGAACCCCTCTGTGGATCCTACATGTAACAACTAGTTATAATGAGTCCTAATGAAACTTACCTTCTAGGTGCCACAAAGGTTCTGATATGAGAGACTTCCTTGCCTTCCCACCCATAGAACAAGGAGAAATATGACAATGATGAGGTCGCTCCCCAACTGTAAATTGGAGACAACTATTGTAGAGGTAATCTCTTATAAAACCGGTAAAACTGCTTTCTTTAATTGACTACTAGACATGGGAACTGTGGAAGGGATTACTCTCTGTTCAGAACCAAATATAATACTAAAGTCCTAGGGCTATGCACTCAGGCAAAATATATTAATACAGGAGCTCTGACATCAGCAATGGATTGTTCTACCAGGTGGATGTTGGCCAGGGGATCCAAGGCCCCACAAAAGGTAAGGGCTCCTTGCCTCTAAGTTGGGATACCTACAGGAGGAGAGGCAATAAGACCCTGCTGCCGAAGACCTGACGTTAACATGGGAGGGATGTATTGAGACCACACATGCAAGTGTACAGATGGCCTCTGGAATGCCAGAGAGTGTTACCAAAGGCCACTAAACCAATAAAGCAAATATGGGTCTCCCTGAGTCAAGCAAGACTCCACCGTCAGCACCAGCTACACCTCACCTGCCTGGAAATACTGTGCAGCAGAGGCAGCCATGTGCCTGTATATCCCAAATCTAATTGGCTATTGGCTCTCCCCTTGGAGAAATAACCCATGGCTGATGCCACAAGCTTACATCCTCTACAGGTTAGGAGATGTTATAAGCCACAGTAAGACCCTGTCATATTTAACAGGGGGGAAAATTGTAATTCATGGATTAACATATCCAAACATGTGTCTATGCTAAAGTAACCTACCATAACTATTAGTGCTGCTTAAATACCTATATATCTAATTGCTTGTTCTTCATTAGTAGGATCGAAAGGTTATTCCTGGACAAACTGTCAGCCCATGAAAGGAAACAGCCAGAATTGACCAGAGTCCAAGTCAACAGCTCCAGAGAGAGTGGACTGTTTTACCTCTCATCCACCTGTGCCCCTTTTCTAAGCCTAGGGAACAACCTGCGGAAGAGGGGGCGTGGTAGAATGTAAGGGCTGCGATTGGGGTGAATGGTGAAACTACAGCAATGTAGTCTGGACACTCATTTGATCAACTTGATTGAACAAACAACCTGTCACCCCCCACTGGATGGTGGGGCTGTAGGTGTTTGGGCACAACAGCCTGCAGATAGGTTTTGCATGAAGGATGCTTGTACTCATGGATTATCACTTATAGCTAAAAATGAAAAAAAAAACTGAGAGAAAGATGCAGGACAGTTATGGCGGAATGCATGATCTGGGATGGGGTGGGGGGGGGAGGGAAAGGGAAATAAGCCTGAACTGAATTGGAAAAAATGTATGAAATGCACAAAGCATCAATAAAAATTAATTTAAAAAAAATAAATAAATAAAAGAGGGGTGGCACTATTAGAAAAAATCAATGGCTTCCCTTTGCCACTTTGAACACTGGAGAGCTATCTCTTTAACTCTCAGGAGTCTGCCTCACTACTAAAATAGCATTACCAAACGATCCTAGATACCAATTACTGCCAGAATGTCCCAGAAAGTCTCGAAAATTCTACAAATAGTAGAACTGTCATTCTACTCCAGCCATAGAGAGGATGTTCACAAGGGACTCTGATTCTTCTTGATATGACTGGGTCGCATAGGACCAAGAAAGATTTCTAAACAACACATGTACACATGGTGAAGACTGCTGTGACCACTGCCATTCTTAGACCCCGGTGCAGAGACACCAGCTTGCGAATGTCTCCTATGAATTAGACATTCAGAACGGGGAATGGCTGGCTAAATGTGTGAGGGTGAGAAGCTGTGGTGTTTTATGCCTTATTAATTGGACATTGCTATTTAAACTCTTGAAGACTCCAAATGGCTTTGGCATTCAGTCAGACCATAAAATAAATGGACTTGAGAAGCAAAAAGGAGGAGTCTGAACTCAGTCATTTCCTGTTCCTCCTTAGAATCATACAATGTTTCTGGTACCAGGATTTCAAATCTCACTGAATGCTTAGTTAATCTTTAAATGCTGCTGCTGTTGAAATTGCAGTGTGGTCTTTTCTCCACTTTTTAGCTCTGTGCTCTTCAGAATCTGGGAGCTGAAATAACCACTTTTATTTTATTTTATTATTTTATTTTTTTTATTTCATTATGTGTATGAATGTACTGTCTGTATGCAAGTTTGTGCACCAGTGTCCTGCAATGCCGCGGAGGTCAGAAGAGGGTGTTGGATTCTCCTGGAACTGGAGTTCTCCTGGAATTGGAGTTTCAGACGGTTCTCGGCCACCATGTGGGTGCTGGGGATCGAACCCGGGTCCTCTGTAAGAGCGGGTGGCGCCCTTAACCGCTAGGCCACCTCTCTAGCCCAGATCCCATTCTTTAAATCCCCAGCTCTGAGTCTAGTGGATAACAGATTTTCAGGATAAAGTTCACACCTGCTGGTTTTCTTGTGCCTAACCCAGCCTGGGCCTAGGCTGGTTCACTAGGCTTGTAGAGAAACAGAATGCCTGGTCTCTTTGAACTGTGAGGAACCCTGCTGATCAGCAGAGCCATTCAACTCAGGCATAGTCTCCCTATTCCAGAGAAATCATCACTCTGTTACTCCTAAGTAGGCATGTCTACCACTTCTTTTGTCAAAGGCCATGAGGGACGAAAAGGAGCACATTGAAGAAAAGAGGAGAGATGAGGCAGGTAGCAAAGAGGTCAGTGTGTGGGGCTGAAGAGATGGCTCAGCAGTTAAGAGCACCAACTGCTCTTGCAGAGGACCCAGGTTTAATTCCCAGCACCCACATGGCCTAAGAACTGTCTTTAAGCCATGCATGCCTTTAATCCTAGCACTTGGGATTCAGAGGCAGGTGGATCTCTGTGAGTTCAAGGCCAGCCTTGTCTACAGAGTGAGTTCCAGGACAGCTGGAGCTGGGGCTATAGGGAGACCCTNTTCAGACGGTTCTCGGCCACCATGTGGGTGCTGGGGATCGAACCCGGGTCCTCTGTAAGAGCGGTCGGCGCTCTTAACCGCTAGGCCATCTCTCCAGCCCCATAACCACTTTTATTTTAAATCAGCCAGTGGCTGTGCATCTGTCCAAGGACCATGCCTGACCAAAGAAAACTTCACTTGATTCCTTTTCCCCCAGTCATCGAAGGTGTTCTGTCAAGCAGTATTTGCTTCTCTTCCTTTTAAGGACTTTTACTCTGTCAATCATCTTGAAAAGGTGACCTTTGAACTAAGTGAGGGAGAAGGTCCATTTCTGGGTAGAAGAAGAGGAGGATGATCATAGTTTTCTTTCTGCCCACATCTTGAGAATCAAGAGAATCATCTGAGACCCTAAAGATCTTCAATGCCAGGGTATGTGGTGTGGATCCTAAGGCTGAACGTGCATCTGCCTCGTCTCAGTGTCCTTGTATTCTCTGCTAGTGGTGTTTGTGTGTCACTTTATGTGAACATCAACACACTCCATCCAGTCGTGTTCTCTTCTCAATGCACCCACTTACGTTTTCTCCCTGTCTTAGCCTTTCCCTTGGGCCCATTGATAACCAATACATATGTTCTCCTAAATCAAAGCTCCTATTGGCTCCAGCACTGAGCTTCCCTGAACCTTCACGGCACTCTATGATGATGCATGGCTCACCCCACAGTACCCAAAGAAGCATACAATCAAAGTTACCTCTATACTCGTTCATTTAAGGTATTCGGTGCTGAGTGTGCACTTGGGGTTCATACACATTGGGTATCCCTTCTCATTAGGGGCTCAACTTGAGCGAGTTTCTTATGACTTTCAGCTTCCGTATGCTTTCTGTAAAATGAGGATGGAGAAATATTACTCCTGACTTTGGTGTTAGGACTGTATAAGATAATGAGTGGAGATGATAAAGAAAACACTGTGTTGAGTGCTTAGTGAGCACTGCATAAACAGAAGCTCTCATTTAGGTAGTGTTTGAAATTAAATGGCCTCCATATTTATTCCAGAGTTGTTAAATGAAGTTTCTATCCCAAGGAAGAAATAAAACAGTTTTATAAAAACAGCCACCTACTTTTTCCCCTGAGATACTGCAGCCCCACCCCAGGTCAAAATAGTCCTTGCACAGCAATTTTTCATGTCTTACAAAGTTCAGTCAATACAATAGATTTAATGATTAATTTATTGTGTTCCTCAGTAAAAGCCCAACATTGACTTCTTAAAATGGAATCACTGCATTTTAGCCAAAGGAAACTAATTGGCAGCAATCATTTAAAGGGGAAGCACAAAACATTCTACACACACACACACACACACACACACACACACACACACCACAAATCAAATGCAATAATGAAGAAAAGCACCTTGTCCTAATTTAAGAGTGTGACAGTGAAGGGATGAACTCGATTCCTGGCTTGCTGAGCCTGAAGCTAAGCTATGTAGTTAATGATCTTCTGTGCACGGATGTCCCTTGTGACCTTCCTGACATCAGAATTTCTTTATCTTGCTTCTAGTAGTTTGAGGTGCGATTCACCGCTTCTTCTTTGGCTCATGTTGTTTGTTTGTTTGTTGTTCTTTGTCTCATAGGCTGGCATTAATGTGCTCTCCCACCACTGATTGCTTTAAGGAATCGGCAGGGACAACTTTATGCCCTACCCAGATCCTTGTGTTGCATTTTTAACTTTGTGTACTTTACATATTTTTCCATTTCTGAGCCAGTATTTTTGGTTTTATCATTATTTCTCTTTGTTTTATCTTGCCCACAAAATCCTAAAACTGATTATCTAATAGAATTCCTGCATGTTTTAAAGTCACCTGATAGTATATTTGTACCAAACAAAGGGTTTATAAAGCAATAAGCATGTCAGGAAATGTTTACAGAGGTGTAATACTCATTCTCCCAGGTTACAAAGTAAATGGAGTGAGCTACTTGAAGCATTGTTTGTATTTATAGAGGGCAAATTGTGTTCTTCCATGTCCCCCATGGTACTTTGTAGATCTCTTGCTAGTGTCTTTCTCAGAAAGCCTGAACCGGCTGGAGGATTTCCACCTGGAGGCTCTGGGACTTGACTTGAAAAGTCCCTGGGAGGCTGAGGTGGCCACATGGTGTCAGTCTTGCAGCACTGGTGGGAGGACTCTGGTGCCCTCTTTGGCAGCAGGAAATGTTCCCTGCTTCCCTCACAAGGCCCTCAGGTGAGCTGGGGTGAAATACCAGCCACTTGAGCTCTTCCTTGCTCTAGAGATAATAATTCAATCAGTGAGAGCTCAAACTGATAAATACTTTCCCAGCTGTAGTGTGTGTGTGTGTGTGTGTGTGTGTGTGTGTGTCTGTATTTAAGGCAATGGGAGCAATCGTGATCTTTCAAAGATGCTCTGCATACAGCAGAACACTCTTGGTGAGATCCACTATATGCTGAGAAGCTCCAAGGACAGACAGCCCAGAGTCTCCAGTGATCCTGAGCTCAGAGCTGGATTTCCCCATTGCTCTTCTCACTCTGTCACTGGTTCTGTGAATCCAAACAATTTTTATGCACTCTGTACTTCAGTATCCTTATCTACACAGAATGTTTAAAGCATATTTTTGAGGAATTCTGTGAGAATCAAATGACTTTGTGTTATACAGTGTATAACTCATAACGGGTGCTGAATATAAGAGGCTATAATAGATTAAATGTGAGCTAGTTGCTACCTATTTTAAGCTTAAAACAAGATTTGCTCATCTTTCCAGTGTCCAGCGAAACTAGATTGAGGTATGTGTGCAAATGAGAGAAGGAAGTTAAGAAAGCAAAGAGATATATCGAGCTAGCTAGCCTGTGAGTGTAGTGCCGAGATGACATGTATGAACAGTACTCAGACTGCTCCAGACACATCACTGAGCTCACTGATAAGACTGGTCCTAGCATCCTTTTCCTTCCTGATAGCCCTAAGATTTTATTCTGATGACAGCTAGTATTCCTGGGATACTCATGTCAGGGAATATATTGCTGAGAAAGGAGAAGCCACTTCCCAGGATCTGAGCTCACCAGCCCTCTGCTCCAGCTTCAGTTCCACTAATACCATTAAATTCCTAGGGGCAGAGGGAGACCAAGCTACAGAAGCATTTGGATTTGGAATCTAGGGTAGGAGGAAACTTCAGCTCCTGTCTTCTTGCCTGAGTGAAAGAGAGCAATCATTTCCCCTCTGGACTTTGACTTTTATTTGTGATGATGGAGATAATGACACCTTATCTTTAATGCTTCTAGTTAGAGATCAGTACAAGCAGAAGCACTGAAAATGTGTGAAGCACAGCATTTCCAGCAACTCTCTCATGTGTGCTTAGCTACCAACAGAAGCAGGAATCTGCCTCCCAGACCTGTGGCATATGCAAAGGAGGAAAGACACAGTTCTGCTTTAATGATACTGACTTGGAGGGCTGTTAGACAGTGGAGATTTCTGAGCACTAGGGTAGATAGTGCCTGGTTTTGGAAGGACTCTGTGTGGAGACTTGGAAGTTACCTCAATTGGCTGAATTGCCCTCAATCACATACCTTCCTTCTGGCTATCTTTTCTGTGTCTCCTCTGTCAATTTAATTTTACATCTACTAAGTGTTAGGCTCCCTAGGTGGAAATATGTTCTTTAGTTGGCCTGTCTGCTCTTTCTGGGATTTCTCATTTGACCACCTGAGCATCACTGAATATGAAATATGCCTAGATTTAGCATTCTCTTCCCTAAGCCATGGCTACCTGCCTTACCAACTTGAAGGTTTTGAGTTTCACTAGCTGTAGGCTGAACTTTCATAGGCTGCAATAAAATCCTAGAGCGATGCTAGTAGATCATGGATTACAAACACACCATGTACATCATTAGTGGCCAGAAAGTCATTATGGCAAGGCTCAGAACCACTCTATCAGGCTTCCTCCTTATTTGTAAAGCAATGGGTCATGTGGCAGAGTGGAGGTTCAAATACTCAAGAGGCAAAAATTAGAGCACAGACCTTCCCATGCCCAGCTGTGGTAGGCAGAAAAAACCTTGACTCACAGAACTCTTAATCATTAATGTGAATCACTCTAATATATACTTAGACTGTCATAGGATGCAAATCTTTTGTCTTCAGATATAATGAAATAATGAAACACAGTTCTCCCAAAGGCATAAGGATTAGAACTATATAGCATATCCGACATGCAGGTCTAGTCTTGGCCAATGCTTCTTAGTGTGATTATGGAACATGTGTCCCTTGGGGTTCTCAAAATGGTATTGAGACATGGAATATACTCTGTCTTTTTTATGCTCTTCAAGATCCACAATGAAAATGACATCTTAAAGTCTCTGTTTCTGAACAAGTCTGTTCAAAATTTGTCTTAAATCAACCTCATATTTCCAGATAATAACTGACTATAAAGCTCAAGTCATACATTAGGATCCATAGAATAAGTATTTTGAGAAAGGTATCACATGCTTTGAAATTTCAGAGTTTGAAACAGTGTTCTGCAAACTTTCATCTTTCATTGTTTTTATAACCCAGTGATACAGACAATACCTATGATGATTTTGATATTGAGGAGGTGGGGGCTTATAAAGTAAAGGTATTTCCTCTGGACTCTCAAAATCACCTCACCTTGGTTTTCTGTATGTTGTTTCTAATTTTATACACCACAGCCTGCTCTTCTGTGATTTTTCATAATTCTCCCTTTGCTTGTGATTTGATCTCATCATTCTTGCCTAGAAATTTTCATGCCTTACAATCTGATCTAAAACATCCTCAAGTAGACAGAGTAGTCTCTTCAGTGACCCATATTATGCTGTTAACCTCTTTTGTTCTATAAATATCATGTATGTGCCTCTCCTTCTTCCTAGTAACTTGTGAGGGCCTTAAGAGTGGTACTGAATCTTCACATACCTTGGTATATGAATGTGCATGCTTAGTCCTCATATTATGAGATGGTCACGTTTGCCAAACTCCCATAGTTGAGGTTCTGAAGCACCTTTCCACTGAACAGAACTGACATCAAGCCAGTTTTACATGACTTCACAACCCCAAATGTTTCCTATTATGCCACAGTACATCCCATTCTGGCCATAACAGTTCTATTAGGTATTGGGCCAAATAGCAAATGGACCTATTTTTTCTCCCATGGTAGTTTGTAATTCTGTGAAGAATTATAGGGAGAAAATTTGGGAGCAGAATTTGCACCTAAACCCATTTTTCTATGACAACACAGATTGTATTACCCATCTAAATATAAACCCCTTAGTATAGGGCCAGGAACAAAGAAAGCTCTCAGTAAACAGTACTTGTTATTTAAGCTTCTACAACTTCAGAGAATGAGTTTGGTTATTCTCAATAATACTTTTGCTTTCATAATACCTTGAGTCAAATGTTGGAGGCAAGTTGATGAATGCCTTGCCTGGATAGATCCAATCTGAAGTTCAGATTCTGGTGATGAGGCTCTCCAACACAGACAGGCTCATTGTGCTCTCCTTCACCTTCCAGAGTGGCAAGTAGAGCTCAAGTGGAAGTGCTAAGCCTACAAGTTAAGTAGAATCTCCCTTACCTCTAGGATGGGGTCACACATCAGAGGATCAGAATATGTTTGAAGCTTTATGTGGTCCAAAGTTTTGCAAATTTGCCAAATAGACATCTATTAAGAGGCGCAAGGTTTCACTGTTTGTGTTGGTGTATGCTCTTTTCCTTCTTCCTAGTGGTTTATGGCATGTTCTTCTCTAAGCTCTGGAGGTTATGATCATAAATGGCTCCATGTTATATCTCTGGATCATTCATATCCTCACAGTCTCTGAAATATTAGATTAGGTTAATGTCTTTCTGTGCCTGACTTTGTTCAAATAAATCAATCATTTAAGTACTATGCTTTGCTCTTACCCATGATATCACCCAGGGAATGTTGGAAAAACATTTTTCCATCATCTAACCCAATTGCCTCTATGTCTATAGAGGGTCTTGTGGCTTTTGTTCAGCTATTAAGGTGAGCTTTGAAATTCTGGGTGCTCTACATTCTGTGATCTAGGATATTCTTGCTGTCAGAAATTCTTTTCTTTGGTCTTTTTGAGACAGGGTCTCTCTTTAGTCCCAGCTGGCCTGGAACTCACTCTGTGGACCAGAATGGCCTTGAACTCACAGAGATCTCCTGCCTCTGTCTCCCAAGTTCTAAGTTTAAAGGTGCTTGCTACCACATCTGGCCTCCAGTCATATTTTGGGTTCGATCCCCAGCACCCACATGGCGGCTAAGAACCGTCTGTAACTCCAATTCCAGGAGAACTCCAGTTCCAGGGGAATCTGAGACCCTCTTCTGACCTCCGCGGCATTGCACGACACGGGTGCACAGACCTGCATGCAAACAATACATTCATAAAATAAATAAAAAAAAAAAAATAAAAAAAACCAGCCTCAAGCATTCCGTCCTCTGCAAAGACTTTCTTCTTCCTCTAAGACTTTATCCGTACATGTTTTGGTTTCTTCATGCACACAATGTGGAAAATGGTGGTGCCTTTCCTTTTGTTAATATGAACTAGGGATTTTAAATGAGTATAGAAAGTGTGTGTCAGCCGGGAGCCGAGGTTTGAACACAGAGGCAGCGGGCATTTGGTGCCCTAGTGCAGGCAGAGCCTGAGTGGACCAGCGTTTGAGCATAGAGAATTCTGGGGGTCGGGAGCTGAGGTTTGAACTCAGAGTTTGAATTCAGAGGCAGTGGGCATTTGGTGCCTGAGCATGGGCAGAGGATATCGGCACACAGGATAAGCAACTCAACCCCCCTCCCCTACCCCAACCAACTGATACTCCGGAGACAGTGGCTGACAGCAGAGAGAATACAGTGCTTGGAAGGTGTCTACAACGAAGACACCTGAAGGAATCAAGAAAAGCAATCCCTCAACAAGGTGAAAAGGCATTCAAGATTCACGTCAGAATACAGGCAAAAAGCAAACCATGTACTGAGAGCACAACGAAAGAACAATATGGGAAAAGTGCAGAATACTCCACACTAAACTCTACGGAGCCTGTGGAGTACTCCCACAATGGGATCTCCCTAGAGGTAACCCAGGACACAGATCGTAGAATAACAATCACAGGTATATTCAAAGAATCATAGAACTAAGGGGAGAGAATGAGAAACTCAGAAAGGATATAAAAGGAGACAAGGAATGAACTAAAAGGAGAAAATGACAGACTCTAGAAAGAGCTAGAGGAAAAAATGACAAACTCCAGAAGGAAGTGGAAACACTGAAAAGATTCCATGCTGAAATGAAAAAGGAAACCAATGGGCGAAACAAGGAGCTACAAGAAAAGATTGAGAAGCTCCAAAAAGAAGTGGAAATAGTAAAGAAAACCCAGGAAGAAATGAAAAAGGAAATCAAACAGTCATCCAATCAAAAGGAAAGAAGGGGAAAATCCTCAGAAGCAGAATGGAAGAAGCAGAAAAAAGAATATCATACCTGGAAGATAACACAGAACAACTAAAAAGCTCAAGTAAAGACTATGAAAAATTTAAAAATACACAAGAGTGGAACAACCAGGAAATGTGGGAAACTATGAAAAGATCAAACCTCCACATCATAGGGATAGAGGAAGGAGAAGAATCCCAAGAGAATGGTATTGATCATATTGTCAACTGACTAATAGATAAAAATTTCCCCCAATTAAAAAAAAAAAAGACAAACTAATACAAATAACAAGAAGCACATAGAACTCCAAACAGACAAGATCAGAAAAGAAACTCTCCATACCATATCATAGTTAACATGTTAGACGCCCGAAACAAAGAGAAAATTCTGAAAGACACAAGAGAAAAACAAGTTACATATAAGGGTAAACCTATCAGAATTACAGCTGACTTTTTAGTGCAAGCTATGAAAGCAAGAAGAACATGGAGCAAAGCATTCTGGGTACTAAATGACAATTGATGCCAACCTAGGTTACTATACCCAGCAAAAACGTCAATTCTAGTTGAAGGAAAGAGAAAAATCTTCCATGACATAAACAAGATAAAATAATACATGTCCAGAAAACCAACCCTTCAGAGAATATTTGAAGGAATTCAAAGGACAGGGGAGAGGAGCAACTATCCCTGGGCACCTTGAAAGAGAAATTGATAAAAGCAGAAATGCAGAAGTAGAAACCTAGATGAAAAATATAAATGGATAATAAGGTGAAAGGAAGCAACACATACCTCTCAAATATAACCTTAAATATTAATGGTCTAAACTCCCAAATCAAAAGGCATAGACTGGGAAAATGGAATAGAAAACAGAATCCATCCATATGCTGTCTACAAGCAACCAATCTTACCCTCAAGGATAGGCACCAACTTAAAGTGAAAGGATGGAAAATATATTTTAAGCAAATGATACCAAAAAGAAAGTAGGAGTTGCTATTTTAATACCAGACAAAATAGACTTCAAAGTAGAAGCAATTAGAAGAGACAAAGAGGGCCATTACATCCCTATCAAAGGGAAAATTAACCATGAAGACCTCAAAATCATGAATATATATGCTCCAAACTCCAGTTTGGAGCATATATATTCATGATTATAATTATATAGGCATTATATATATCATTATAAAGGCATAATTATATATATCATTATAAAGGCACTGACCTTTATAAATACAACTCTACAGGATATCAAGGCACAGATTAACTCCAGCACACTAATAGTAGGGGACGTCAATACCCCACTGAATCCTTTGGACAGATCAACCAGACAAACAATAAACAGAGAGACATCTGAACTGAACAAAACAATACAGGAAATGGACCTCACAGACATCTTCTGAACATTCCACCCAAACACCAGAGAATATACTCTCTACTCAGCACCGCAGGGAACATTCTCCAAAATTGACCACATATTTGGACACAGAAATAAAACCTCAACAAATACAAAAAAATTGAAATAATTTTGTGCATTCTATTATACCAAAGTACAATAATGCTCAATATCAACATCAGGATAAGCCCTGCTACCTACAGGAACACATGGAGACTAAACAACACACTCCTGTATAATGAGTTGGTCAAGGAGGAAATAAAGAAAGAAATACAAGCATTCCTGGAACTAAACGACAATGACAATACAACACACCAAAACCTATGGGATACTTTAAAAGTTGTCCTAAGAGGGAAGTTTATAGCCCTGGGTGCCTATATTAAAAAAAACAGAAAGAACACAGATAAATGAGCTAACACTGCATCTAAAAACACTGGAAAGACAACAACAAATAAACCTAAATGCAACAGACAGGAAGAAATAACAAAAATCAGAGCAGAAACCAATGAAATAGAAACAAAGAAAACAATAAAAAAATCAATGAATCC
The DNA here is from genome assembly GCA_009823505.1 of Rhizomys pruinosus. Classification (NCBI taxonomy): domain Eukaryota; kingdom Metazoa; phylum Chordata; class Mammalia; order Rodentia; family Spalacidae; genus Rhizomys; species Rhizomys pruinosus. The sequence continues at coordinate 466,587 of VZQC01010064.1, read as the reverse complement.
AAAAGTTGGTTCTTTGAGAAAATAAACAAGATAGACAGACTCCTAGCACAGTTAACCAAAAGAAAGAAAGAACAACTCCAAATTAATAGAATTCATGATGAAAGGGGAAATATCACAACAGACAATGAAAAGATCCAGACAATCATATGGGAATACTTCAAAAACCTATACAAAATTTAAAAACCTAAGAGAAATGGATGAATATCTGGAATCAGGGAATCGCCAAAGCTAAACCAAAAAGAGATTGACAGTTTAAACAAATCCATAATGTATGAAGAAATTGAAAATGTAATAAGAGACCTCCCAACTAAAAAATTTCAGGTCCAGATGGTTTCACAGCAGAATTCTATAAAACATTTAAAGAGTACTTACAACCATTATTACTCAAACTGTTCATAAGGCTACAAGCAGAGGGAAATCTCCCAAATTCCTTCTATGAAGCCAGCATCACTCTAATTCTAAAACCAGGCAAGGATGCAACCAAAAAAGAGAGCTATAGATCCATCCATCTCATTAATGAACTCAGATGCAAAAATTCTCAACAAAATACTTACAAACCACGTACAGACCCACATCAGAAAGATCATTCACCATGATCAAGTTGGATTCATACCAGAGATGCAGGGATGGTTCAATATATGAAAATCAGTAAATATCATAAAACACATAAATGGACTGAAGGACAAAGGCCACACGATCATCTCAATAGATGCAGAAAAAGCCTTTGACATAATCCAGCATCCCTTCATAATTAAAGTACTAGAGGGAATTGGACTGGAAAGATCATTCCTCAACATAATCAAAGCCATATATAAGAAACCCACAGCCAACATCAACCTAAATGGAGAAAAGTTAGAAGGATTCCCCAAAAAGGTAGGAACCCGAAAAGGCTGCCCCTTGTCACCACTCCTCTTCAATATAGTGCTTGAAGCACTGGCTAGGGCAATAAGGCAAGAAAAGGAAATTAAAGAAATACTAATTGGAAAAAAAGAAGTAAAACGATCCCTCTTTGTGGACGATAAGATAGTTTACCTAAAGCATGCTAAAAACTCCACCAGATCCTCTAAAAATGATTAAGAGTTTCAGTAAAGTGGCAGGATACAAAATTAACTTAGAAAAATAAGTAGCCTTTCTATACAGCAACAAAGAGCAACTGAAGAAGGAATACAAGGAGACCTTCCAATCACAATAGCCTCAAAATCAATAAAATACCTAAGAACAAACTTAACCAAAAACCCTAAAGATCTCTACAACAAAAATTATAGACTCCTGAAGAAGGGGATTGAAGAAGACATCAGAAGATAGAATGACCTCCCATGCTCATGGATTGGAAATATTAATATAGTAAAAATGCCCATTCTACCCACAATAATATACCAATTCAACACAATTACAATTAAAATCCCAAGAACATTCTTCACAGGCTTGGAAAAGAATTTATTAAATTCATATGAAACAACAAAAGACCCTGAATAGCCAAAGCAACCCTGAGTGAAAACAGCAATACAGGGGGTTGGGGATTTCTATACCAGGCATCAAACTATACTACAGGGCTATATTCATAAAAAACAGCCTGGTACTGGCACAAAAACAGACCTGTAGACCAATGGAACAAAACTGAAGATCCAAACTTGAACACATACAATTTCAGCCACCTCATATTTGACAAGGGGGCCAAAAATTTGCAATGTAGGAAAGACAGCATCTTCAGCAAATGGTATGGGCAAAACTGGATCACCACTTGTAGAAAAATAAAATTAAACCCCTACCTCTCACCCTGTACAAAAATCAACTTCAAATGGATCAAAGACCTCAATGTAAAACCCAAAACTCTGAAGGTGATAGAAGAAAAAGTTGGCAGCAACTTATAAGACATAGGCATAGGAAAAGACTCTCTAAATCAGACAGAAGCTGCACAGGAAATAAGGTCAACAATTGACAAGTGGGACCTTACTAAACTCAAAAGTTTCTGTACAGCAAAAGAAACAATCAGGGAAGTGAAGAGAAAACCCACAGAGTGGGAGGAAATCTTCACTGCTGATACATCTGACAGACCATTAACTTCCAGAATATATAAACTACTCAAAAAACAAACAAGTAAGAAAACAAATGATTCACTCAAAAGATGGAGTAAAGAGCTGAGCAGAGACTTCGTAAGGGAGGAAATAGAGATGGCTGAGAAACATCTTAAAAATGTTCAAAATCACTAATAAGTAAGGAAATGCAAATTAAAACCACTTTAACATATCATCTCATCCAGATAAGGATGGCAAGGATCAAGAAAACAAATGATTCCAAATGCTGGAGAGGGTGTGGGGAAAGGGGAACACTCATCCACTGCTGATGGGAATGCAAACTTGTATAACCACTATGGAAAGGAGTAGGGAGAAGGCTTAAAAGACTTGAAATGAGCCTACCACCTGACCCAGCCATACCGCTTCTGGAAATATATCCAACAGACTCTTCCTACCATAGAGATACATCTACAGCCATATTTATTGCAGCTCTCTTCACAATAGCAAAGAGCTGGAACCAACCCAAGTGCCCCTCATCGACGAGTGGATAGAGAAAATGTGGTACATCTACACAATGGAGTTCTATGCAGTGGTAAAGAAAGATGACATCATGAAATTTGCAGGTAAATAGATGGAACTAGAAGATTTTATGCTAAGTGAAGTAACACAATCACAGAAAATCAAGACAAGTGGTATCCCTCATCTGTGGATGCTAGTACCAAGTACCTACTTATAAGACAAACTGAGCAAAGTTAATGTTATATTCCTCATGATATAAAGACAACTGTGCATTGTGAATCCCTAAACAGGTTCTAGAGCTAACCTAACATTTATTTTAGGTCAGCTTGTGTTTCTGGTATATGATGGAGGGTATGTGTGCATCTTTTAGAGTAATATGGGATTAAAATGGAAAGATGTGAATCAAGAAATGTAATATGGAAATAACATAAAGTTTGTTTCCAAAGGATACAATTTTAATATAGGTGCAATGTAACAGGCTGGTGCAACTTAGCCTTTCTGGATGCTTAACGACCATACTTAATTACAGCAGCTGTGGTTATATGCCCAAGGCCTGCCAAAGAGCCAGCCAGTCAAAATCCCAGTGTGGATTGGGGAGGGGCCTCTACCTGGGCAGAGACTCTAGCCCTATTGAAGGAGCTACTGGCTGTCGAATGAGGAGGAGTCACTTTCCTATGAAGGTGCAGCCATTGGCAAATTGCTTGTAGTGGATGGCCACACAACCATGCATATATGGACACCACCAACTAGACTTAGTGACTTACAAATAACAACTTAAAAATGGATACAAAGTTGGGAGCGAGATGGGATGACAAGTGCTAGAGGGAGTGGCAGGACATAGTGATAGATGGATATGATCCATGGACACTGTAGGCATGTAGGCATGAACCTTTCAAAGTATAAAAAGTATTATTGAAATAAATTATAAAAATAATAAAAGTTAATAAAATAAATTAAAGATAATACTATAAGAAGGTTTTTACACATTCTAATATTTTCATATCTACCCTCAATTTTCTTTCTCTAATTCCCCAAACATGTCCTCTGGACTTTGTGTCTTCTTCTATATAACCTAAAAATTAGCCTTAAATCCAATTAATGCTGGCTGGATGTGTGTGAGTGTGTGGCCTGCACTAGAGCATGGGCAGTTGCCATGTGCCAGTGGCCACACTCTAAAGAAAATTCATTCTCCCTTAGCAGCAATCAAGTGTCAATAGTAAGGGGTGTGGCCTGGAGAGCCCCTCCCTCATCAGTGTTGGAATTCTGGTAGGTAAACACACAGCTCCTTTGAATTGATATGGGCAACACCATGCCACGCCCAGAAGACAGCACTTCACTGCATCCGTCCCTGTCCTCCACCTCCTGCAGTCTTTCTCCCTCTCTTTGCCTCCTCTTTTGTGAAAATCTCTAAGCCTTGGAGAAAGGTGGAGTATTGATACATGGGTCACACTCTGGGATTAGCACTCCCAGTTACATATTTTCATCATTTTGACCAGTTAAAAGTCCCTATTGTAACTGTTTCCCACAGCAAAAAAACAACAAAAAAAAAAAAAAAAAAAAAAACAGCTTCTCAGATAAGATTGAGAGTATCCCACATCTATGGGTATAAATACCAATATTTAGAGGATATTTGACAACATGACCAGCTAATGAAATAAGAATAACAGATTTCATCCTAAATCCTAGACTTTTCTAACCCTGGGTTTTTGACCTGGTTTATGGTACCAGGCAGGAGATCCCTTCTTTGAGATGGGCATGTAAACCAACCAGAAGCTGTTTGGTTACCCCTATAGCCATCGTGTACTGTTGCTCTGTGGGTATGGCTCATCTGATATGGTTGGTATTTTAGGCAAGCAGGCTCCAGTTTTGGATAAGACGTATTGATATCCTGTTCTCCCACAGCATACTTGCATAGTAACTTCCTAAGTACTGGTGGTATGAAGGTGCTGGCGAGAAGGCATGCCAGGTAGGCTTGAGATTGATTTCTCTAAGTCTTAATAAAAACGAAAGGTTGTTGTACAGCAGTAGGAGTGGTAGCATTGTTTAGTATGGTAAACTAAAGACAAATCGGGCATTGTGTATAGTAATACATCTTATTTTATGCTCCCTACTTTATTATTTTAGCATCCAATATTTAGGTAGCTAAAAAATATAGAAGCCATAGCTAGCAGGAAGGCTTTTTGAAGGCACACTATAGCTTGGGCCAAGAAAGTGTGGCTAGAAAGCATAGCGGGGATCAGAAGGCTAAATTTAAATATCTCTGCCCCCGGGGGCTGGAGAGAAATGGCTAAGCGTGTAAGAGCGCGACCGGCTCTGCACGAAGGGACCCGGGTTCGATCCCCAGCACCCACATGGCGGCTGAGAACCGTCTGAAGCTCCAATTCCAGGAGAACTCCAGTTCCAGGGGAATCCGAGACCCTCTTCTGAACTCCGCGGCGTTGCACGACACGGGTGCACAGACTTGCATGCAGACAGTACATTCATACACATACGGAAATAAATAAAAAAAAATATCTCTGCCCCCTAATGATGGTAAGATCATTAACATGGATGTCATAGAATCTGGTTCAGCCTCATACTATTCCATGCATTCCTGTCTCCTCACGGTGCTTGGAATGCCAGTCTCTAGAAAGAGTGCTCATTCCTGATGAATAGATTTCTGACTAGGTGGTGTGTGTGTGTGTGTGTGTGTGTGTGTGTGTGTGTGTGTGTGTGTGTGTGTTATTGATACCCAAGGACAGGAGCCCTGAGCACTTCCTACTGACCTGGAGCTCATGAATCTTCCAACTCTGTCTTCTAAGCAGACAGACTCTGCTTATTATGACCCAGGATTCAGAGTGATAGTTTTGTTAAACTATAAACAGACAAGCCTTGAACTCTTTGTAACTCTACCATTTCAATTCTTTGGGCAGGTATTTAGCAAAATACACTAACTTCAATATACTTTTTAAAAAGGCCAGCTGGGGCTGGAGAGATAGCCTAGCGGTTAAGAGCACCGACTGCTCTTGCAGAGGACCCGGGTTTGATCCCCAGCACCCACATGGCGGCTAAGAACTGTTTGTAACTCCAATTCCAGAACGCCAGTTCCAGGGGAATCCAAGACCCTCTTCTGACCTCCGCGGGTGTACAAACCTACATGCAGACAGTACATTCATACACATACAAAAATAAATAAAAATTTAAAAAAGGCCATTTGGTCTAGTAAATTCACCTAAATTTTAATTTTGAGAATTAAAAACAATTTAATTTCAGCTCTATCCAGATATGTTAACAATTTCAAGCACAGATTCCTTTGAGGCCTGTCACAATGAGGAGATGAATTAGTTGTGATAATTTGGAGATAAGAAGAAAGGGGACATATTGGGGTCTGATTTATTAAGAGTTCATTTTAGCCCAGGCTTCTAATTATCTGCTCTCCTAACCACTATCCTGTTAGGTTCATGAAGTCCACTCACAAAGTGTGAAACTGACCGCAACATCATGGATTGGAAGAGGAGCAGTATAAAGGTTTGAATTCCTAGTCCTGCTCTCCTTGTTTGTCAGCAGGCTTTGTGAAGTAGCAGTGAAGGTTCCCAGGGCCTGCCATACAGCGGGGCCTCTGTGGATGTCTGTGTAAAAGGCCCGGTGAGGTACAATCAAAAGATACAGTAGTAGAAAGAGGCTCAGGGAGTTTAGGGAGGTGGGGAAAGCTTCATTCTTCCTGTTCAACCCCTGAACACTCAGAGTAGTACCAATTTCAAAAAGTACTGGCTGCATACACAGACATTTACAGGAAGGAGTCAGGGTTCCAGACACCTCCCACCACCAATGTGCTGAGTTGACAAGTTAATTACTTAGCTATCAGGAGATAACTTGGTAGCAGTAACATGTGTAACTGTGTAATTATCAGGGGTTCCAGCACTCACCATGCAATTATCATGGAGTTTTCATGAAACAACATGTGTTTGATTGTAAATATACAATTAAGTTGTGTCTCCATCATTAACTATGGAACAAAACCAGCCTCTAGCCCTTAAGGTACCAGCTGTGAGTCCCTACAATTACACTTTCTTTAAATAGGAGTAGCGGGCTGGAGAGATGGCCTAGCGGTTAAGAGCGCCGACCGCTCTTGCAGAGGACCCGGGTTCGATCCCCAGCACCCACATGGCGGCCGAGAACCATCAGAAACTCCAATTCCAGGAGAACTCCAGTTCCAGGGGAATCCCAGACCCTCTTCTGACCTCCGCGGCATTGCACGACACGGGTGCACAAACTTGCATGCAGACAGTACATTCATACACATACAGAAATAAATAAAATTAATAAAAAAAATAAATAAATAGGAGTAGCTTTCTCGAAGGTGCTACAATATAATACTCCATAATAGCACAGAGGATGGCCCCAATAACTCAGTCATTTGGCCTAGAATTTTCTATTTTTATATCCTACCTTAAAAACATCTATTTCCTGAGGCCAAACTCAAAGTATGTTCCTCATACTCATAGAGTCATTTGAACCAGATTCATTTGAACTGTCTCCCTTTCCTCCTTAAACCTTTTGTGCTTCTTAAGATTTTCAGCATATCACCTTGCTGCTGATGTAGGGGATCTATCCATCAATCATGCATCAGTTATTTCCTGGGTCCCTACTCTGTGTTGGGCTCTGTTCAAGGCAACAGAAGCATGGCGGATATGACCAGAAGCTGTGATACAGGAGGCAAAAGAACTTTTGTAAGCAATTATATTAATGTATCATCTTTACATTAAAAATTATAATAATAAAACAACACACACACACACACACAACACACACACACACATAGCATGGAGGTCAGAGAACAGCTTAAGAGTGTTATGTCTCTCCTTCTACCATGTGGATCCTAAAGACTGACTTAGATTTTGCAGGCTTATACAACCGGCCTTTAGCCCTGAGCTCATCTCAAATTTTTTAAAGACATCTTTTTTTAAATTTATATTTATTTTTTATGTGTAGAATGATACTGTCTCGCATGTATAGATTTGTGCACCTTGTCATGCAATGCCAGGGAGGTAACAGAAGAGGGTGTTGGATTCCTGGACGTCAGTTCTCCTGGATTCGGAGTTCAGACGGTTTCTCAGTCCGCATGTGGGGCTGGGGATCGAACCTGGGTCCTCTGCAAGAACAGTCGTGCTCTAAACTGCTAGGACCATCTCTCACAGCCCTTGATGCATCTTTTAAAAGAATATTCGAGATGTGTTATTTTTCTTACTAGACTAAGCAGATGAGGTTTGTAGATCTAAGTCTTACTAATTCTTTATTAAACAATCATTGATTTAGCACATACATTGTAGTATTTATTGGAGAGTGTGCTTGGGATTTCACAACAGACAAAAAGACTGTCTCCTTGTGTAGACTCACAAGAATACGGCTTTCATCAAATGCTCAGTGCATAGTTAATCGATGCCAAGGACATCAGCTAACAATGCTTTATTAATATTCATTTTTTTTTCATTTCTGTATGTGATGAAATGTACTGTCTGCAATGCAAGTTTGTGCAACACTGTCGTGTAATGCCGCGGAGGTCAGAAGAGGGTGTCGGATTCCCCTGGAACTGGAGTCTCCTGGAATTGGAGTTTCAGATGGTTCTCAGTGGCCACGTGGGGTGCTGAAGATCGAACCCCGGTATCCTCTGTAAGAGCGGTCCGGCGATCTTTAACCGCTAGCCATCATCTCCATCCTGCTTTATTAATATTCTTTTGATTATGGTGTTCAGGAGCATTAGTTGTACATATTGTGCCATTTACAAGAAGTATAGTTATTATTATGTAGTGATATATATAGATATATGTCTCTATATTAAAATTAGATTTATAATTTTTAATAATTATTACAATAATTTCTAATCCTTTCCAGTCTTTTGACAAAATTAGAAATATATAAAACTAGTGGAAATAAAAATGAGAACACATAATGCTTGAGAGATGGCTCAGAAATTAAGAGCACTGACTGCCTCTTGCAGAATAGATTCAAGGTTAAAATCCCAGCCCACAGGCAGCTAGCAGTCACTAACAGTCATCCCCATATTTCAGTTCCAAGGGGGATCCAACACCTTCTTCTGCCCTCCACAGCAATGCTCAACATGGATATATAAGTATATATATATTATATTATTAATAATATATAATTTGTTCATTGAGGATTTCCCACAGTGTACTTTGATCATATTCATGCCTCCTCGTCTCTACCTCCACCTTACTACCTGATTTGATGTCCTCTATCAGCTTTTATTAAGTCCTATGGAGTCTAATTTGTGTTACTAAACACTCTTCCATGTGGCTACCTCTCCTGGAGCCTGGTCAACCTTCTCAGCATTACACCCTTAAAGAAAACTGATTTTCCTTCTCCTAGCAGCTGTCAGTGGCTGATAGTTTCTCCTCTAGGGTGCTTTTTGCCCACCTCCCTGCTCCATGGAAGGACTATTTCTGTCCTTAGCTTGCATAGGTCTTGGCATGATGTTACAGTTACTGTGAGTACCTACATATATAAGTGCTCTGCTGTTTGGAAAACACTTTCCTTGCATTTATCCATGAAGTTTGAGGCTTACAATCTCCCCACACTCTCTCACACACTGATCTCTAGAAGGAGAGGATGTGGTATAGGTGTTAGCACTGTAGTGTCTCTATTTCACTACATCTTTACTAGTTGTGGGTCTCTGTGCTAATCCTCATTTGCTTCAAGAAGCTTCTCTCATCAGAGTCGAGATATGCCTTAATCTGCGGATATCACAATAAGTCATCACAAGTTAGATTAATACTATGTCATCACAAGTTAGATTAATACTATGTCATCACAAGTTAGATTAATACTATGTCCGTTTAGCAGAATCATAGTAGTAGGTTCTCCCCTAAAGCCTGAGATCAGTCTAACTACAGGTTCCTAGGCCTGGACAATGTTAGATATGGTTTCCATCTTGTGACGTGGGACTTAAATGCATCAGAAAGTGGCTGGATACTCCCATAAGATCCATGAACTATTGCACTTGTGGGCATATCTTGCCAGGCTAATTGTTATTGTAACTTGCAGGGTTCACAGCTGGGCAAAGTTCCAGAACTGTGAAAGCCGGACAGTAGAGATGAGGCTTTGGGGGTCAGGAATGCATTGATTTCTCCTTGTTTGTGTTTAGACTGACATACACAGTGTCTTCAGCAATAGGGTCTTATTCTCAAGTTGTGGTAATAACCAAGAGCAATGGCAAACTATAGCTGGTATTGTTGAGGGTCTTTGGGACCCCCCCATCAACCACCCCCAAAGAAAGAATCCATTCTTGGCATTGGGCTTTTTATTTGCAGTGTGTGGGGTCTGAGGAATACAGTGGGGGCATTGTCCCTCCACTATAGGAGAACTCCATCCAAACTCTTTATATATTACATATATTTATACTTTAATAAGCTTTCTCAAATAGTAGGTTTCCATATGACTGTTAGCAAAAGTGTTAGTTTTTCCTCCCTATACTCCTTGCTCTGCCCTTCTCTCCCTTTTCCCACCCGATTTAACCCTTTCTATTCCATTATGCCTTTCTTCTTCATATCACCACATTCTCTCCCCTCCTAATGAAGCTCCCAACGTGGCCCTTATTAGTTTCCTAACCTTTATGGATTTCTCAGCTGAAATACACATATCTATATATTTAGGACAAGTATCCACTTATGAGAGAGAACAAGTGATGTTTGTCTTTCTGGGTCTGGGCTACCTCACTCAAGGTGACTATTTCCAGTTCCAATCATTTACCTGTTAATTACATAATTTCATTTTTCTTGACAGCTGAATAATATTCCACTTTATAAACATACCATACTTTCATCATCCACTAATCAGTTGATGGTCATCTAGGTTGTTTTCATTTCCTTGTTACTGTGAATGCAGCAGCAATTAAGGTGGATGAACAGCTATTTCTGTTGTAAAATATCTAGTCATTTGGGTATATGCCCAAACATATGCTTGAGTGTCTGGCTGGATCATAGAGTAACTCTATTTATATATATTTTATGGATCTCCATAGATTTCTATAAAAGCTACACCAGCTCGCACTCCCACCAACAATGAGAGTTCCCCTTTCCACACATCCCATCCATCATTTACCATTGACTGCCATTCTGACTGGGGTAAGATAAAATGTCTACATAGATTTATTTTCATTTTTACATAATTTTTAATTGTATTTTTAAATTTTATGTGTATTATATTGCCTGCATGTGTATAAATGAACTGCAGTTTGGCCCATTTATTTCCATGGTGAGCCATGTAGAAAGCACATGCAGGAAAGCACACCACATAGACATATCGTAAGGTATGAATCCAAGTACAGAATAGCACTTTATTCAAATGAACGGATTATATAGGCAGTGTGACCTCACCTCCCAGGGTCCAATCCCAGACATTTGCATCATCACATCCCAATTCATGGGCATAGCCAAGGAGGTCCCATGGCTGGAATGCTAGCCCACGCATACTTAACCTCAGATTGGATTCTCCTACAGTGAACCTATGTTGTGCATTGCCCAGGGAGGTCAGAAAAGGACACCAAATCTCCCAGGAAATGGAGTTATAGATGCATAGTTGTTAGCTGCCATGTGGAGAGGAGTTGTGGTGATTGAACCCAGCCCTTTTGCAAGAACAGCTAGTGCTCTTTACCCCTGAGCCATCTCTCCAGCCTCCTTTACCCATAATTTTAAAAAGTAAAATGCTGCATTCTTCTGTTCCATACTTAACAGTATAAAATGAGTATATTCTGTTCATAAATTATCTAAATTTTAGTGAATATATTCTATTTTATGTATTTCTTTATATTTCTTAAGCATTTTTGATGCCTAGAGATATTACTTCAGTGAAAATATTCATTTGGAGCCTACATTTTTCTTTTTTTTTAATTTAATTAATTTATTTATTTTTGAAGAACATATTTTTTTCAAAGCTAATTTTTATTGAAGCTTTGTGCATTTCATTCATAATTTCAAATAAAATCTAGACCCATGCCCCCCCTTCCTGTCCCCCCACCCCACCAGAGCTCATGCATTCTGCCAAACATGTTTTTCATCTGTTTCTCAGTCTCTCTCAAAATTCTTGATGCAGAAGTTTACTGTTTTGAGCAGAAGTTTACCATTTCATTTAGTTCTTTGACCCAGTCTTTATTGTTGTTGTTATTCCTTCCAATATGCATCACTCCAAAATATGCATATAAGCATGCTACACATATCATAGGTTTTAGCATCTTCAGTTTATGATTTTTTTCTTTATTAGGCTGAAAGATGTCATGTTTGAAGGCTCCTCCTTGGCAAGTCCAAACCACCATCAGTTCTGCCCTGTGCTTCACACTGTGAATTTTTATTTTATGTTTATGAGTGCATTACATGTGTGTAAGTGCACCAGTTCTGTGAAATGTCCGCAGAGGTCAGAAGAGGACATCGGGTCCCCTAAAACTGGAGTTACACATACATTTTTCTTAGCACATTATTGACCACAAGAAACATAGAGAAAGTTAAAATTAAGTAGAACTTTTAAGTCTATATTCTGAAACACAGGCAATGCATAAAATATGAAGAAGGGGTTGGAAAAGAAAAAAAAAACAAAAAAAAGAAACAAAAAAAGAAGGGGTTGGAACGTTGACTCAATAGTACGGAGCTGGAGAGATAGCCTAGCGGTTAAGAGCACCAACTGCTCTTGCAGAGGACCCAGGTTCGATCCCCAGCACCCACATGGCAGCTAAGAACCATCCCTAACTCCAATTCCAGGAGAACTCCAGTTCCAGAGGAATCTGAGACCCTCTTCTGACCTCCGCGGCATTGCATGACACGGGTGCATAAACCTACATGCAGACATTACATTCATACACATAAAAAATAAATAAAATTAAAAAAATAGTTAAGAGCACTGGTTGTTCTTGCAGAGGACCAATGTTTGGTGCCCAGCACCCACATGGTAGTTAAGGTGGCTAACAACCATCTGCAACTCCAGTTCCAAGGCCATTCAATACCCTGTATGGGCTCTGAAGGCATTGCTAGACACAGATCCACTTATATGCAGGCATAACACTCATACACATAAAATAAACTTAAAATTAAAAATATATAAAAATAAAACCAACTCTCTCTCTCAGCAACTGATGTTGGACAGGTTAACCAGGATCTAGTGGATGGATACATACTGAAGGACATTCATGAACACAAGTTTGATTTGATAGGTCTATCTATCTATCTATCTCATGACATTTAGAGGTGGTATTCATGAGGGTGGAGATAAGTAAGGTATGACATCTATATATGATAAAAGTATATTGTATGAAGTTTAAAAAATTCAGTAAAATATGAGTGTATACATTTGGGAAGATGATGTGAGATAAAAGACAGGTGAGAGGGTCAAGAGTCAAGAGTAAGTTTTATTTGCAATGGAGTGTTTTGGAATTTGTCACTGAGAAGATGGTATCTTAATAAGACTGGAAAGAGATGCAGTTCACCATATAAGAATTTGGTGCTACAGAGGAAAAATGCAAATTTAAAGCCCCGTGATAAGAGTGAGGATGGTCACGGGGTGTCAGCCAGGGGATACAGGAAAGGTCAGAGCAGTAAATGGGGTGGTGGTCATGGGAGGCAAACCTAGAGTGTGTATGCCACTGGACACCGCTGGTTCCTAGAGAGAGCTGACGTGCTTACACTTTAAGAGACCACCAGGACTGTCTAGCTGAGAATTGACTACAAGAAATGGAGTCCAGGCAGAAGACTACAGTAGAGGTTCAGGACTCTTTTTTTTTTCTAGCCTTTGAGTAAAAAATAAAAATGACTTGAAAATATTTTCCATTATAAAAATCTCAGTAAAATTTTATAGAGCTTAAATAAAGTATCATGAATCCCACAGTCATTTTCACCATGACCAATCCATGGCTAATTTTCATTCCCTTGCCAAAGGAAAAAATCTGGGCAGTCAGAAGGAAAGCACAGAAAATAGTTGGACCTCAATGAGTCTTGGCACAATCTTCTTTTACAATGCCTTAAACCTGAAAACCATTGACATCTTTTGATTTTATGGACAGTGTATTGTAGAGACATAAGGAGGTGCTCAGTTTGACAAACTCTAAGTTGAGATCTCATAGTCACATTTTAGGATATCCTGTAACCAGAGGCTCATAAACTAAAACCAACATTAAAATTGGAAAAACAGGGTGTTCTCTTTAGAAAGCAGTTTTCAATTTAAAGTTTCATTCTACAAATTCTGCCATTTCTCCAAACTTAGAGGAAGAAGCAAGAGCTTAGTAATACTGTTATAGAATCATTCCCCTTCTAAAACCTTCCCTTTTAGAAATCTTAGGGTTTTTTTTTAGATGAAAAGATTAATACTTTACTGTACTGAGGTGAAAATGGACTGAGATTAATGTATCCTTGAGGATAAATTCTAAGCAAAATCTTATTGAAATTCTTATTCTGGAATATGAAAAAATTGTGATAAGGAAAGAGGACTTTTTTCTTGGTGAATCATTAGCAGTTGTTTGGACCTACTGCTTTGTGAATTTCTTGATATGATTCTTGTTAAGGTTTGATACACATACTTCAATCACAATCTCAACAATAACAAACTTTAGAAGAGGCTATTTGGAAATTGAGCTTCTTAAAGAATAAATATACATTAAAATGAGATTAAAAGGAGATATCTTACAGCAGGGGCACATTTCTCCTACTAAATACCATATAGGCTAGCAAAGTGAAGCCCCAGTGCCTGGGAAGTATGCCCTGTCTTGAAACTGTTGATCTGGGGTCCTATAAATGTTCAAACGACACTAGCCATTGTCCCTGCTTTTGTTTGCCCACCAGACCTCAAGAGTAGAACCCTATGCTGAAGATATTCTGGGCCATAAGTATCAAGAGAACTCAAGTGGGCACTGACTTCTTACCTTCATCTCTACTGGTTACCTTTCATAATGCTGGAAGGTGCTGTGCATGCTACCAGAAGAAAAAGAAATCATCAGTCTTCTCCAGCTGTGAATCCTGTGTGCTTCAGCAACAACTGGCCTGCCAAGATATGATGTCTGGTGAAAATATTGGCAGGGATATTATGGGAGTAACTATCACCTTCTAATTGGATTTAAGTCTGTTTCATAAGACAGAGCTCATACTTGAACTTGATATTGAAATCAGACTTAGGAACATGAGGCTAGACAGGCCACAGGCCACAGAGGAGAGCCTAATACCATTATTATGTTAAATAAATATACTATTAAATAGGGTCATAATAAGTTACTGTTATACCCATAGATTACTGTATGTCTGAAATCTCACCAGAGAAGTTTCTTTATGCATCAGTGATTAATACAAAGAACCACAAGTAGCCAAGGTGCAGAAAATAAAAGCCCACAGAATGATTATACCTGAATTAGGCACCAAAATTAAACTTCTGCATCCAAAGCCTCAGGGATCCTTAAAGAAGATGATGCAGAAAAATGGCAAGAGCCAGAGGTGGTAGATGAACAGGAGGAATATTTTTCGCATGGCTGTTTAATTATTCACATGAGCTTACAACAGTAGTGACAGCATGAACAAATCCCACATAAGGTCAAGCCAGAAAAATCCCAGTGTAGACATGGAGAGTATGCAGGAAACCCCAGCTCCACCTAAAGAACTACTAGACATAAAAGACTGCTGAGAGTGGGAGATGGTCTGTTTTAAGGGTGTGAATTTATTATATTAATCAGGCTCCTGTGGATAGACCCACACAGAAGGGCTTTTGGGCCCACAAATTTGACTCCATAGACCTTAATCTCTCTCTCTCTCTCTCTCTCTCTCTCTCTCTCTCTCTCTCTCTCTCCTATTATGGCATTTTCAAAAATTCAGTAAAAATGTTCTTGAAAACTAAATCAAAAAATTCTTTCAGAAAATATCTATTGCACATATGTCAAATAATCATGCAAACCTACACATAAAAATTAACTTCAATTTCAGAAACCACATTCAATTATTAACTCCATTATGCTCTAGCTTTTTACCTACCAATTTCTTTAAAAAATTTTATATTTATGTACAGGTGTGGATACTTTATGCTCCAAAATCTCAATTCTATCCTAATACTGTATAGACCAACACCCCTTGCCCAACCAGAAACAGTTCAGCCAATGGACTAAGCCACACAACACCCTGCAAAACCTGAACCCTCAGGGCCCCAGGCACTCCCAGTGCTGTGGGCTGGAATGTCACAACACTTCAACTGCAATGCAGCACTAGTCCCCCACATCCAAGTGAGGTGAACCCCAATCACTGGCCCAGTGAGATGTACTCACAGAACCACTGTACACCACCCTTAATCTACCAGCCAATCTTCCAGGGCCAGGCGCCAAGGTCTGTACCTGTGTTTGTTATGCCCAGATCACTGAGACCCCCAAAGGACCACCAGGACATATGGCACCGATGTAAATACAAAGAGTCTTTAATTCAAGCTTGAGCTTGGACCATCACCCTCCTGACAGCAGGCTGGGAGAAGTGGTCCCCGCAGCTCAGGCAGGGGCAGGAGGGCAGATCTTGTAAAGGAAAAACTGCAAATGGGGAATTTTCCAAATTTGTCATTTTGTTATTGATTTATAGGGACTGGGGAAGCATGATTTTTAGACTGATAGGTTGGGGCCACCTGGCAGCTTTGGTGTCACTTGGGGGGGGTGGATTTTACTCACTGAATACATCCTGGTGGAAGAGCAAACATGTTTAACCTTTGGTCTTTCCCTGTTAGTTATTTTCAACAAACAACTTTTGGTACTTCCCTGTTAGCTATTGAGATATTCTGTAGTTTCTCCTGGAATCTGAGGATGGGGCCTGTTTCTTGGATGGTGTATTTCCACAAAATAGAAAAGTGGAATCTATCTTGTTCCCTTAAAACTGGTTAAATTAAAAAAAAACAAAACTGGTCCTTCTTTACATTCCCCCATCCCTGTGGGTACTCTAGAGACCAATCTTGATCTCTTTATTTTAAGATACTTAGTCCATTTGGATGACATCATCATATGGCTTCCTGCCTGAATAATTATCATTTATACTGAATTGGTCAAGTATGATGTGGTCTGACTTGAGAGCCATCAGTTATATGGCTCTTAATCATTCTTTCATGAAGACCACCAGTTCTCCTTTTCTTGCCTTTTTGCCCTAACAAAGGTTTCAAGCACTATATTGAAAAGGAGTGGTAGCAGGGGGCAACCTTGCCGAGTTCCTACCTTAAAGGGGAATGCTTCTGTCGTTTCCCCATTTAGGATGATATTGGTTGTGGGTTTCCTGTATATGGCTTTGATTACATTGAGGAATGATCCCTCCATACCAATTCCCTCCAGGACTTTAAACATGAAGGGATGCTGGATTTTGTCAAAGGATTTCTCTGCATCAATTGAGATGATGGTGTGTGGTTTTTGTCTTTCAGTCCATTTATATGTTTGATGATGTTTATTGATTTTCATATGTTGAACCATCCCTGCATCTCTGGTATGAATCCAACTTGGTCATGATGGATGATGTTCTTGATGTGGGTCTGTATGCGATTTGCCAGTATCCTGTTTAGAATTTTGGTGTCTGTGTTCATTAGGGAGATGGGTCTATAGTTCTCCTTTTTGGTTGTATCTTTACCTGATTTTGGTAGTAGAGTGATGTGGGCTTCATAGAAGGAATCTGGGAGAACTCCCTCCATTTGTATCCTTCTAAACAACTTGAGGTAGTTGTAAGTCTTTTTGAAATATTTTATAGAATTCTGCTGTGAAAGCATCTGGGCCTGGGAATTTTTTGGTTGGGAGGCTACTTATTACATCTTCAATTTCTTCCTCTATTATTGGTCTGTTTAAGCTGTTGATCTCTTCTTGATTGAGCTTTGGTGATTCCCAGGATTTCAGACATTCATCCATTTCTTCTAGGTTTTCAAACTTAGTGGAGTATAGGTTTTTGAAGTATTCCCTTATGATTGTCTGGATCTTTTCATTGTCTGTTTTGATATTTCCCCTTTCATCACATATTCTATTGATTTGGAGTTGTTTCCTCTTTCTTTTGGTTAACTGGGCTAGAGGTCTGTCTATCTTGTTTATTCTCTAAGAACCAACTTTTGGATTCATTGATTTTTTGTATGGTTTTCTTTGTTTCTATTTCATTGATCTCTGCTCTGATTTTTGTTATTTCTTCTTGTCTGCTGTGTTTAGGGTTCATATGTTGTTGTCTCTCAAGTATTTTTAGCTGCAATGTTAGATCATTTACTTGTGCTCTTTGTTTTTGTTTTTGTTTTTTTAATGTAGGCACTTAGAGCTATAAACTTTCCTCTTAGGACTACTTTTAAAGTGTCCCATAGGTTTTGCTGTGTTGTATTATCATTGTCATTCAGTTATTTGTTTAGTTTTTTCCTGTGTGCCAGTATATGGTCTATTTTAGAGAATGTTCTGTGAGGTGCTGTGTAGAACGTGTATTCTCTGGTGTTTGGGTGAAATATTCGATAGATGTCTGTGAGGTCCATTTGGTGTATTGTATCATTTAGTTCAGATGTCTCTCTGTTTATCCTTTGTCCTGTTGATCTGTCTAAAGAACTTAATGGGGTATTGAAGTCCCCTACCTTTAGTGTACTGGGGTTAATCTGTGCCTTGAGATCCTGAAGAATTTTCTTTATAAAGTTTGGTGCACCGGCGTTTGGTGCATATGATGATTCTGAGATTTTCATCGTCAATTATTCCTTTAATAAAGATGTAATGGTCCTCTTTGTCCCCTTTGATTTCTTTTGCTTTAAAGTCTTTTGTGTCTGCTATTAGAATAGCAACACCTGCTTTCTTTTTGGTACCATTTGCTGGGAATACTTGCTTGGTGACTATCCTTGAAATTAAGATGGGTTTCTTGCAGACAGCATAGAGATGGGTTTTGTTTCCTAATCCATTCTCCCAGACTATGCCTTTTGATTGGGGAGTTTAGCCCATTAATATTTAAGGTTATAATTGAATGATGGATGCTGCTTCCTTTCATTTTATTATCCATTTGGACTTCTAGCCTCTGATTTTACTCCTACAGTTATGTTTTTAGCAGTTTCTTTTCCTAGGTGTTTGAGGATTGTTGCTCCTCTTTTCTGCCCGTTAAATTGCTTCAAGTATTTTATGAAGATTTGGTTTTCCAGACACCGTATTCTATCATCTTGTTTATGTCACGGAAGATTTTTCTCTCTCCTTCAACTATAATTGACATTTTTGCTGGGTAAAGTATTCTGGGTTGGCATCCATAGTCCTTTAACACTGGGAATGCTTTGCTCCATGTTCTTCTTGCTTTCAGGGTTTGTGCCGAGAAGGCAGTTGTAATTCTGATGGGTTTCCCTTTGTATGTGACTTGGTTTTCTTTTGTAGCCTTCAGAATTTTGTCTTTGTTTTGGGCATCTAACATTTTACCTATGATATGGCATGGGGAGTTTCTTTTCTGATATTGTCTGTTTGGAGTCCTATGTGCTTCTTGTATTTGTATGGGTTTGTCTATTTTTAGATTGGGGAAATTTTCATCTATTATTCTGTTGAAGATCTGATCAATACTATTCTCTTGAGATTCTTCTCCTTCCTCTATTCCTATGATGCAGAGGTTTGATCTTTTCATAGTGTCCCATATTTCCTGGTTGTTCCACTTTCGTGTATTTTTAAATTATTCATAATCTTTATTTGAGCTTTTTAGTTGCTCTGTGTTATCTTCCAGATCTGATATTCTTTGTTCTACTTCCTCCATTCTACTTCTGAGGCTTTTTCCTTTCCTTTCTTCTTGATTGGATGAGTGTTCTAATTCCTTTTTTGTTTCATCCTGTGTTTTCTTTAGTATTTCCATTTCCTTTTTGAGCTTCTCAATCTCTTCTTGGTGCTCCTTACTTCGTTGGTTGGTTTCCTTTTTCAGTGTTTCTACTTCCTTTTGGAGTTTGGTTTTTTTCTCCCTCTAGTTCTTTCTGGAGTTTTCAATCCGTTCCTTTATTTCTTTCCAAAGTTTGTCATTTATCCCTCTAGGTCGTTTTTGAGTTTTTCATTCTCTCACTTTAGTTCTCTGAATTCTTCTTTATTTTCTTTAATTTCTCTGCATAAGTCTGCAATAATTCCTCTATATCTGCTCCTGAGTCACCTCCAGGGGGATCCCATTATAGCTATCTCCTACAGGTTTGGTAGAGCCTGGTGCGGGATTATCCTGTGTTTTCTTTAGTATTTCCATTTCCTTTTTGAGCTTCTCAATCTCTTCTTGGTGCTCCTTACTTCGTTGGTTGGCTTCCTTTTTCAGTGTTTCTACTTCCTTTTGGAGTTTGGATTTTTCTCCCTCTAGTTCTTTCTGGAGTTTGTCAATCTGTTCATTTAGTTCTTTCCGAAGTTTGTCATTTATCCCTCAAGGTCCTTTTTGAGTTTTTCATTCTCTCACTTTAGTTCTCTGAATTCTTCTTTATTTTCTTTAATTTCTTTGCATATGTCTGCAATAATTCCTCTATATCTGTTCCTTGGGTCACCTCCAGGGGGATCCCATTGTAGCTATCTCCTACAGGTTTGGTAGAGCCTGGTGTGGGATTATCCTGTGCCTTTCCCATGTTGTCCCTTCGTTGTGTCCCTGGCATGTGGGTTTCCCTTTTGTGATTCAAAACACAAATGTCTTTTCACTATGTTAGCAGATGGTTTTGCTTGCCTCCTTCTGATGCTTTTTTTTTTTCCCTTTCCTCCTCCTTGTTTATGGAGTATTGACTTGTTTAGGTTTCAGGCTTTCAATTTTGTTTATATATTGGATATTGGAAATCTAAGTCACTCTTCTCTTCCTGTTCTGAAGGTTCTCCAAAAAAAGTCCACTTGGGTACTCTCTCACCAATTCCAGTTGGTGTGGGGGGGGGGTGGGGATAGATGCCTGACCTGCCTGGAGCGACTTCTGGGTTCCTGTGCCTCAGGAGCTGGCCCGCACAAAGCCACAGAGGCACCAAACCCCAATAAATTCTTAATTGCTGTGGTAAAATATTCTGATTAATAATAAAAACTCATGGTAGGAGCCTGGTGGTAGTGGCTGCAACACAGGCTAGGAAAGGATGCTATTTACTGGCTTGTGTTGCTGGCTCATATTCATCCTATTCAATACAGAAATATCTGGCCAAGAATGGCATTGCCCACAATGGGGACAGGCCAGTCCAATGAAGGGAATTATTAAAGTTTCTCAGCTCAGGTGTATCAAGTTGACATTAAACTTATGCAGTAAGTCCTACAATTTGTTCTTTAAGGTCTATGAAGGTCATTTAGGTACTCAAAGTACAATTATTTAAACCATGCAAGGCAAAAGGTTCTATCATAGCCCATGAAACAAACCCAAGATAATAAAGAGGTTAAAACCAGTACCTTCACAAATAGGGGCCATGTCACTTGTCCCAGACTTTGAATTATAGATTTGAAAAGGAAGGGGGGCATTGTCACATACTTACAGCAGGAAGGAAATACTTAGGGCTCACCCATATTGGTTACATTTGGACTATCCGCCATGTGGCCACTGGAAGTAAAACCCAATTTCTCTTAAAAATACTAAAAGTAACATGTGCAAAGTATAACAGACATACAAAACAATTTTAGTATGTATGGGTAACTCTATTTATATATGTCTGTTTCACTTGATGCTGTAACAAGGTATATAGTACCTGGTAGGTGGAACACAATTTCTTGTATATGTCATAATTACATTATAGAATTCTTAAAAGTGAACAGCACTTCCTGCATGCACTCATAAATAAGATTCTAATAAATAAATTTGGCAACGACACTTTATAAAGTTTGTACTGAGCAGAGGCACATGCATTGCAATCATACACAGACAGATCTTAATATGCTGTTTAACAATGTCATCACACACACACACATTTATCCACACATTCCTTTAAGAGATTTTCATCCTAGTGGTTGTACTGAACAGTCACAAGCATTGGAAAAAATATATTTAGAAATATTATTTAAAACATGCAGCTCTGATTAATTGCACTGCCAAGGCTGAGATGACGTCTTGCACCTTCGGTTCTAAAACTATGAACTTATTGAAATACTTTAACAAGTGATGGAAAACAGAATTATATATAATAATTAAAGAACTGACAATATCAAAGGTACTTAGGCTGTTTCATTGAAGGGAAGAGATTGTAGGGGAAGCCATGTGATAAAAGCTTGGACAAAAACTGAACACTCTTAAACTAACCTTGACTAGATATACATTTTGATTTTTAAGCTAGTTGACTGAACCTTACAAATTTAAGCTTATTTATATAGTGTCCTTTTTACCTGTCACAACGAACCTCAAACTTTTATCACATGCATAGACTTTTTATCATCTTTACATAAATCTTTACTAAAAATACCTTTTTAACATTTTCCACTTTTTATATCTATTTTGATACCACAAGACATAACATTCATGAACAGATTAACACTTAATTGTACAGATTTACTAAGTAATTAACATTTATTTCCCGTGTAACAAGATGGGACAGTTATCTCAAATACACTAGTATAAATGGGGGATAGTTTGAAAAATCACAGAAATGCTCAATAAAAATTGAGCTCTTAGTTTCAAACATCTCAGGACTAAACACCCCCTATATCCACCCAGGCAACCTTGCCGCTTGCTTTATGGCAGGGATGCAAATTGTCAATGACAAACAGCTTCACACAGCAACTTTTTAAAACTTTCCTTCTGGGCCAAAGACTATGTCTATGAGGATTCAAGTAGCCCTGTCAGGCCTCCAACAGCTGATTGCAAAGAGCCTAAAGTTTGCCCTTCCTTCCCAGACATAATGTTAGACACATAAAATCTGTCATGTTACATTTTACATTTTGAAATATGTAAGAATATTTTAAATACTTTTAAGGTATTTATTTATTAAAATGTGCTCTACTAAGATTTCACATTAGCTTAAAATTCAATTCAGTCTTTACATGTCTCCGAGGTTGCCACCTCAATGCCACAAAAAAAAAACCTTCTCCATCAGTCAGTGTGACCAGCATCCACATGAAGAGCCCCATAGTCAGCCTCTATTTTCCAGGTGAACCTACTGGATGTTAATACTGATCTGCTACAAGGTAACAGCTCCTAACTCAAAGTCAATGGAAAAGGAGTGAAACGTCTGCAGAGTGCACTTTTAAGAAGAGGTACTTTTTGCTTATGAAAAGAAACTAGTGAATCTTCTAAAAATAATAAAAAGGAATGTTTAACAGCTTTAGCTCAAATTATAGTTTACTTGTGAATCTACTTGATATCAAATAAATCATTAGCATTAGATTCAAGCCTATTCATTTAAACAGTTTCATAAAACAAATGTTTAACTAGTTTCAAACCCAAAACTTCAACACCTTGATGAAAACTGTAAATTAGAGATGAAAACTTAAATCAGAGTAAAATATGACTCTTTAGTTCATAACAGGCAGCATAACAACACTTTAATCTCCACCATTTACACAGCACTGAGGTCATCTGCTGTGAGGTAAATTTTCCTATTTTTAATTTAGGATGAAATTGGATCAGTTATTTGTTTCTGACTCAGAAATTCTACAGTAATGATCTTTACAGTTTTAAAACCATCTGGGTAGATTTTTGTACACACATGCTTTAACCAAGGTTCTGCTCATGGAGCAGCCTGCTTCTCACAGCCACTGACAGGCACCTTCCTGGGTCATTAAAGACAAAGGTGGTCACCTTCCCAGATAAGCCTACTGGAGTCTGGATCCAGAGTCTAGTGTGGGGCCCTTGAGCTCAAAAAGCGTTAGGAAAATCACCTGGAAATCTGGGGATAGATGTATGTCTTTTGGAGAGATGTCTCTAAACCCAAAAACTGGCTTGTGGCTTGCACCGTCGTCTCTCTCCCTTCTAAGTAAATCAATGATCATCTAGGTAGTTTCACCAAAGTACAAACATCATCAGAAATCTAAAATTGAGTTCTGGGCACCGCTGGTTCTGGTGGGCAGTGCCTGGTCTACTCAGCTTGTAGTTGTGTCACTGGATTGCCTAGCTCCAGCCTCACAAAGATCTCTGTGTTTCTGTGGGTTTAGGATCCATTCTCAGCTTAACAACTACTCTAGTTACAACTGAGGCTGGGTCACACTCTGAGGCTCTAAGTGGGTGTGAACTTTAAAGTGATACCATTTGATTCACCTTAGAGCAGTGGTCACCAGAGCAATCAGAGTTCAAATGTGACTTGAGTCTGGAGCAAGTGCAGGTGGTGAGAGGCGAGAAATGGCCCTGCTATGACCAACCTCCAGCCCTGGCTGATGCATCACAAAAATCTCTAATCTGCCTTTTTCCTCATCAGAGACTCAGAATAGGCTTTTCCCTTCTTCCATCAGTAAAAACAGCACAATTCCAATCCCTTGTTCAGCCTTTCCATACCTTCTCTGCCCAGAAGACATCCGGACACCTCCTCCCAGTACATCAACAATAAGCTCCAGCCATCTCAAACATGCACATTCATCTTGCCCACATGCCTCTTACTGGCTCCAATATGCTCGATGCATCCTTTTACCCAAAACAACTCTCACTCACAGCTAAGGCCCAGCCCACTGACCAGATGGGATTGGGGATAAGGCAGAGACATTAAGCACCAGGGGATCCCACTCTCTAGCCAGAACTGTGTACATGGCACGCACCTTTGTGGCCAGGAGCTGTGAGTCCCTTGGGGACCTTCCCAATGCCAAGAACTATTTCAATGGAGACAGCTACCTGGTATTTATTTTTCTCTAACCTCATGTTATTTACTTTAGGTGGAAAATTACCAATAGTCACATACACATGTGTAATTTCCATGCATGTGGGAATTACCAACACTCACCATATGCTTTCTCTGTCTCTCTGTCTTTCTGTCTCTGTCTCTCTCTGTCTCTCTCTGTCTCTCTCTCTCTCTCTCTCTCTCTGGTCTTTTTGAGACAGGGTCTCCCTTTAGACTCATCTGGCCTGGAACTTGCTCTGTAGACCAGGCTGGCCTTGAGCTCACAAAGAACTGCCTGCCTCTGCCTCCCAAGGTCTGGGATTAAGGGTGTGTGGCACCACACCTGGTCCCAAGGGGCAACAAACTGCCCCACCCAAAACAAAAGCCAGTCCAAGAATTCATTTCCAGCCCTGAATCTGGTCCACAGAAGTCTCCCCCCAAAATAGATAATTCCAAAGCAAGCAAGTTACTTATTATTTTATTTTATTTTATTTTATTTTATTTTATTTTATTTTATTTTATTTATGTGTATGAATGCACTGCCTGGATGCAAGTCTGTGCACCCGTGTCGTGCAATGCCACGGAGTTCAGAAGAGGGTGTCAGATTCCACTGGAACTGGAGTTCTCCTGGATTTGGAGTTTCAGACGGTTCTCAGCCGCCATGTGGGTGCTGGGGATTGAACCCAGGTCCTCTGCAAGAGCGGTCAGCGCTCTCAACCACTAGGCCATCTCTCCAGCCCGCAAGTTACTTTTTTGAAAGCAAACACAACCCAAAATGTCATCTTAGAAAATAGGATACTTAAACAGTCAACTCAGAGGTTAATTCCTATAAAAATTACCACCTGTTGTGAAGCATTTGATAGACTCAGAGACAATAAATTTAGAAATGTCTTTATCCAAATTTTAGGCCTTTAAATGCATGTTTAAATATCAATTTTTAAAGTTTGCATGCAAGTATCTAGTTTGGCATGCCAGAATGAAGGATTCTGTGCACATAAAGGATCAAAACTTGAAGTGGCCACTTTGTTTGACAGAACCAATATGAGACAATTATAATGACCGAATTACAACCACACACAAAACTTAGGCACACACGTAGACACATGGAAGTTGCTTTCGTTAGTCACTAGACTGGCTACTTTCCCTGTAAGATAAACAGCATTAGTTTGGGAAGTTGGAATTGGAGAAGGGAAGGGATAGGAAGAAGCAGTCTGTCCCATAACGTTCCTCAAAGTCTGATAAACATGAGACACATGTTTGGTGTGACCAAAGACACAGAAAAATCCAAGCACTTGATTTTTGCTGGGCACTTACCTAACCCACCTCTACACACGCACACACACACACACACACAAACAAACAAATAAACAAACAAACAAAAACAACTTATTCTTTTGGGCAGGCACCTCATCATCTCTGCACTGAAAAAAACTTATTCTGTTGGGCGGGCACCTCAGAAACGTCTTTCTGAGCCAGTCACCTTTTTGAATCACCAGTGTGTACACTATAAGCCACGATAGCCACCATTTCCCAGTGCCTCGAGGTTTGATTGGAACAAGCACAGAGAAGACAAATGACAGAGGACAAGACTGAGACCCTTTCCGGCCTGTATTAGGCTCTTTGGATCAGGGTCTTGAGGGTCTGGGGGATCCTGGACAAGTCCCCATATGTTATGCTCAGATCACTGGGACCCCTGAAAGACTACCAGGACACACTGCTCCAATGTAAATACAAAGAGTCTTTAATTCAAGCTCAAGCTTGGACCACCACCCTCCTGACAGCAGGCTGGGAGATGTGGTCCTGCAGCTTGGGGGGGGGGATCTTTTAAAGGTAAAACTGCAAATGGGGAATTTTCCAGTTTTGGCATTTTGTTATTGATTCATAGGGACTGAGGAAGCGTGATTTTTAGACTGATAGGTAGGGGCCACCTGGCAGATTTGGTGGCATCATGGAGCGGGGGAGATTTTACTCACTGAGTACATCCTGGTGGAAGAACAAACATGTTTAACCTTTGGTCTTTCCCTGTTAGTTATTTTTAACAACCTTTGGTCCTTTCCTGTTAGCCATTGAGATATTCTGTGGTTTCTCATGGAATCTAAGGATGGGGGCTGTTTCTTGGATGGTATTTTTCCACAAAATAGAAAAGTGGAGTCTATCTTATTCTCTTATAACAAGACCCTTTTTGGGCTGGAGAGATAGCCTAGCAGTTAAGAGCACCGACTGCTCTTGCAGAGGACCCAGGTTCGATCCCCAGCACCCTCATGGCGGCTAAGAACCATCTGTAACTCCAATTCCAGGAGAACTCCAGTTCCAGGGGGATCCGAGACCCTCTTCTCACCTCCATGGCATTGCACGACACGGGTGCACAGACCTGCATGCAGACAGTACATTCATACACATACAAAAATAAATTAAATTAAAAAAACAAAAAAATAACTAGTCCCTTTTTACATGTTCAGTGGGAGAAAGTCTCAGCCTACACTGGAGTGTTTCCTGTTGTCTCCTGACACCATCAGGTGATATCTATAGTGCCAAAATTTAGTCTCTAAGGATCCAAATGCCCTAGGACCACCTCCTATGCTTCCCAATGCTCTTGGGGGCCCCTATGTCTGCCTCCATGACTTTGTCCTTAGCTGCTCAGAATGCAGCTAATAACCCACTGCCTCAGGAGACAACATCTTGGAAAAGCCAATTAAGAATTCAACAAACACTTGAAGAATATAGCCAGCATCTGTGTCAGCTCAATAAAAACCTAAGCTTCACATTAGAACCACTCTCAACAGAGGCTACCCAAATGCCTAAAGCTCAACCAAAGAAAGACTCAAGTGGATCTCTGCCAAACACTAATACCCCCATTCAAGTACCCTCTAATGAAGACCCCTCGGATATAAGTCAGGATACAGATCTCAAAAGAACAATCATGAATATGATTAGAGAAATTAAGGAGTTGAAGAAATTTAATGAGCTTATAAACAAGGAAGTCTGGGTTCTAAAAGAAGACAGGGATAAGTTGAAAAAAGGACAACAATAAATTGCAGTATAAAATTACGAAAGATATAGAAATATTGAAGAAAATTCAAATTGAAAAGAAAAAAGAAATGCAACATTCCACAAACAACTTGGAAAGGATGGGAGAAACTCTTAATAATAGAATAGATATAGTAGAAAAATAGAGTCGCTCGGGTGGCTGAATCAGCTGTAGAAGGGCAGTGTGTCTGGACTCCAGGTCCGGACCTGTTAGGAACATTTGGAGCCATCCAACACGGCTCTAGCCAGGTAAAGGCTTAGGGCAGAGTGACTTTTGTGGTTTTGGACAACTGATTTCTGGTCGGTGGCGGAGGGCCAGGTGGCTGGCGGGGCCTAGNGCGTCGGATTCCCCTGGAACTGGAGTTCTCCTGGAATTGGAGTTTCAGACGGTTCTCAGCCGCCATGTGGGTGCTGGGGATCGAACCCGGGTCCTCTGCAGGATCGGTCGGCGCTCTTAACCGCTAGGCTATCTCTCCAGCCCCCAGAATCATTCATTTTGGCATGCCAGATTAGATATGCACATGCAAACTTTAAAAATTGGTATTTAAAAATACATTTAGGGCTGGAGAGATGGCCTAGCAGTTAAGAGCACCCACTGCTCTTGCAGAGGACCAGGTTCGATCCCCAGCACCCACATGGTGGCTGAGAACCGTCTTTAACACCAGTTCCAGGGGAATCTGACACCCTCTTCTGACCGCTGCAGCATTGCATGACATGGGTGCACAAACCTTCATGCAGGCAGTACATTCATACACATAAATAAAATACACTTAAAGGCCTAAAATTTGGATACTATAGACATCTCTAAATTTATTGTCTCTGAGTCTAGCAAATGCTTCACAACACGTTGTAATTTTTATGGGAATTAACCTCTGAGTTGACTGTTTAATGGAATTATCTATTTTTTCTTTTGAGACCTCTATGGACCAGATTCAGGGCTGGAAATGAATTCTTGAACTGGCTTTTGTTTTGGGTGGGGCATTTTTGTTGCTCCTTGGGACCGGGTGTGGTTGCAGGCACCTTTAATCCCAGTCCCTGGGAGGCAGAGGCAGGCAGTTCTTTTGTGAGCTCAAGGTCAGCCTCGTCTACAGAGCGAGGTCCAGGCCAGCTGAGACTAAAGGGAGACCCTGTCTTGAAAAGACAAAAAAAAAGCATGTGTGTGAGTGTTGGTAATTCCCAGATGCATGGAAATTACACATGTGTCTGTGACTATTGGTGATTTTCCACCTGAAGTAAATAACATGTGGTTACAGAAAATAAATACCGGGTAGCTGTCTCCATTGAAATAGTGCTTGGCATTGGGCAGGTCCCTGCCTTACTCCCAATCCCATCTGGTCAGTGGGCTGGGCCTTAGGTGTGAGGGAGAGTTGTTTTTTGAGTAAAAGGATGCATCAAGCATATTGGATCCAGTAAGAGGCATGTGGGCAAGATAAATGTGCCTGTTTGAGATGGCAGGGGCTTATTGTCCCCGTACTGGGAGGAGATAGCTAGATGTTTTCTAGGCAGAGAAGGTGTGGAAAGGCTGAACAAGGGATTGGAATTGTGCCATTTTTACTGATGAAAGAAGGGAGAAGCCTATTCTGAGTCTCTGATGAGGAAAAAGGCAGGTTAGAGATTTTTGTGATGCATCAGCCAGGGCTGGAGGTCGCAGCAGGGCCATTTCTCACCTCTCACCACCTGCGCTTGCTCCAGACTACAGCAGGCTCACCTGGGAAGGTGACCTCCCTTGTCTCTAATGACCCAGTAGGGTGCCTGTCAGTAGCTGTGAGAAGCAGGCTGCTCCATGAGCAGAACCTTGGTTAAAGCCTGTGTGTACGAAAATCTATACAGATGTTTGTTTGTTTTTGTAAATGTTTAGATTTATGTAGTCTTCACTGGACACTAGTGTTTCTTATTTTATTTTTATTTTTCATTTTTTTGGTCTTTTTGAGACAGGGTCTCCCTGTAGCCCCAGCTATCCTGGAACTCACTCTGTAGACCAGGCTGGCCGTGAACTCACAAAGATCCACCTGCCTCTGCCTCCCGAGTGCTAGGATTAAAGGGGTGCGCCACCACGCCTGGCTCCCAGATGGTTTTAAAAATGTAAAGATCATTACTGTAGAATTTCTGAGTCAGAAACAAATAACTGACCCAATTTAATTCTAAATTAAATATAGGAAAATTTCCCTCCCAGCAGACGACCCCAGTGCTGTGTAACTGTGATGGTTACAGTGTTGCTGTGTTCACTGCTGTAAACTTCAGAGTCATGTCTTACTCTGATTTAAGTTTTCATCTCTAATTTAGAGTTTTCATCAAGGTGAAGTTTTGAGTCTGAAACTAGTTAAACACACTTGTTTTATGGAACTGTTTAAATGAATAGGCTTGCATCTAATGCTAATGATTTACTTGATACCAAGTTGATTCACAAGTGAACTGTCATGTGAGCTAAAACTGTTAAACATTCCCTTTTATTATTCTTAGAAGATTCACTGGTTTCTTTTCATAAGCAAAAAGTACCTCTTCTTAAAAGTGCA
>VZQC01010064.1:370087-416864 GCA_009823505.1 Rhizomys pruinosus | reverse complement strand
GGAGCAGCAGCAATTCTAATCTCTAATTGTTCTCAGGTCTCTCTGTAGCATGTCCATTCTTTTTTTTTTTAATTTTATTTATTTTTCCATGTGTATGAATGTAGTGTCTACATGTAGGTCTGTGCACCCATGTTGTGCAATGCCGCAGAGGTCAGAAGAGGGCGTCAGAATCCCCTGGAACTGGAGTTAAAGATGGTTCTCAGCCACCATGTGGGTGCTGGGGATCGAACCTGGGTCCTCTGCAAGAGCAGTTGGTGCTCTTAACCACTGAGCCATCTCTCCAGCACGACAGCATGTCCTTTCTAAAGTGCAGAGGAAGGCTGGGGCCGGCTGGCGGGTGGCTTCAGGTCTGTGTCCTGCTCCCACAGTGGCACCTTTTAGGCAGCCAAGGGAGCACCAGGGGCAGCAGAGTGGGCGTGGTCACCTGTGGGGAGCACCAGGGGCAGCAGGGTGGGTGTGGTCACCTGCGGGGAGGCTGGCACAGGCTGGGCAGTCGCTGCTGGACGCAGAGCCACTGACGCTGGCGACTCGGTTCCACCCTCGGAGCTCTGCATGCTGGGACCTGGACATGGGGACAGACGGAGAGAGGAAGGATGAGGTGGTGGGGAGGGCACCAGGTGCGCCCAGCAGGCCAAGGCCCAGGATGGGCCCCTCTTGCAGGTGTCCACTCAGACACCAGGAGCTGCAGCTGCAGGAGCTGCGAATGGCTGCTCCAGCATGAGTCTGCATCCCGCACCATGTATGAACCACGCAAGTCTGCATCCCACACCATGTATGAACCACGCGAGTCTGCATCCCGCACCATGTATGAATCACGCGAGTCTGCATCCCGCACCATGTATGAACCACGCGAGTCTGCATCCCGCACCATGTATGAACCACGCAAGTCTGCATCCCGCACCATGTATGAACCACGTGAGTCTGCATCCGGCACCATGTATGAACCATGTGAGTCTGCATCCCACACCATATATGAACCATGCGAGTCTGCATCCCGCACCATGTATGAACCACGCGAGTCTGCATACCACACCATGTATGAGCCACACGAGTCTCCATCCCACAGCATGCATGAACCACACGAGTCTGCATCCCACACCATGTATGAACCACACGAGTCTGTATCCCGCACCATGTATGAGCCACACAAGTCTCCATCCCACAGCATGTAAGAACCACACAAGTCTGCATCCCGCACAGTGTATGAACCACATGAGTCTCCATCCCGCACAGTGTATGAACCACATGAGTCTCCATCCCGCACAGTGTATGAACCACACGAGTCTGCATCCCGTACTGTGTATGAACCACACGAATCTCCATCCCACACCATGCATGAACCACGCGAGTCTGCATCCCACACCATGTATGAACCACGCGAGTCTGCATCCCGCACCATATATGAGCCACACGAGTCTCCATCCCACAGCATGTATGAACCACATGAGTCTGCATCCCACACCATGTATGAACCACATGAGTCTGTATCCCGCACCATGTATGAGCCACACAAGTCTCCATCCCACAGCATGTAAGAACCACACGAGTCTGCATACCGCACAGTGTATGAACCACATGAGTCTGCATCCCGCACTGTGTATGAACCACACGAGTCTCCATCCCACACAGTGTATGAACCACACGAGTCTGCATCCCGTACTGTGTATGAACCACACGAATCTCCATCCCACACCATGTATGAACCACACGAGTCTGCACCATGTATGAACCACACGAGTCTCCATCCCACACCATGTATGAACCACACGAGTCTACATCCCGCACTGTGTATGAACTGCACGAGTCTGCATCCCGCACCATGAACCGCACGAGTCTCCATCCCACACCATGTATGAACCACACGAGTCTGCACCATGAATGAACCACGAGTCTGCATCCCACACCATGTATGAACTGCACAAGTCTGCATCCCGCACCATGTATGAACCACACGAGTCTGCATCCCACACCATGTATGAACCACACGAGTCTGCATCATGTATGAACCACATAGCAGCACATCTGTATGAACCGCATGACAGTACAACTGTATGAACTGCATGGCAGCACACATGTAAGAACCGCATGGCAGCACACCTGTATGAACCGCATGGCAGCATACCTGTATGAACCGCACGGCAGCACACATGTATGAACCACATGGCAGCACACATGTATGAACCACATAGCAGCACACATGTATGAACCGCATGGCAGCACACATGTATGAACCACATGGCAGCACACATGTATGAACCACATGGCAGCACACATGTATGAACCACATGGCAGCACACATGTATGAACTGCACGGCAGCACACATGTATGAACTGCATGGCAGCATACCTGTATGAACCGCACAGCAGCACACATGTATGAACTGCATGGCAGCACACATGTATGAACTGCATGGCAGCACACATGTATGAACCACATGGCAGCACACCTGTAACCTGAGCCCTCAGAAGGCAAGGACAGGAGCCCAAATCAGTGGCTCTAGGTTTGGTGAGATTCATTCTCTCTCTCTCTCTCTCTCTCTGTCTTTTTGAGACAGGGTCTCCCTGTAGCTCCAGCTGGCCTGGGACTAACTATGTAGACCAGGCTAGCCTTGAACTCACAGAGATCTCCCTGCTTCCAAAGGGCTGGGATTAAAGATGTGGGCCCTATGTGGAGAGATCTCATCTCAAAACATAAGTTTGAAGGTGTGGTAGCTCACGCCTTTAATCCCAGCACTTGGGAGGCAGAGTTAGGTGGATCTCTGAGATTGAGGCCAGCCTGGTCTACACAGCAAGTTCCAGGACAGCTGGGACTACAAGGAGACCCCTGTCCCAAAAAGACAAAAAAAAAAGAGTATTTAACTGGGTGTGGTGACACACACCTTTGATCCCAGCACTCAGGAGGCAGAGGCAGGTGGACCTCTGTGAGTTCAAGGCCAGCCTGGTCTACATAGTGAAGTCCAGGCCAGCTGGGGCTACGGGGAAACCCTGTCTCAAAAAGACCAAAAAATAAGGTGGAAAGCAACTGAGAAGGACACCTGCCATGGACCTCTGGTCTCCACACATACGCAACACACACACAGAATAGTGGAAATGAATTTTATTATTTTTTACATCTAGTGTATATGTAAGCATATTTTCTATGTGCACTGCCCCAACATGTCCACTAGGTGGCGCCAGAGCCACACGGTGAAGGGCCAGGTGTTAAAAAAGGCTTCAAAAGATGAATTTAAGTTAGGCAGGACATGCCTGCCCCGGTATCTCAGCTCTCCAGTGGGAGGTGGAGGCAGGAGAATCCGGAGTTCAAGGTCATCCTTGGCTACATAGGTCATTCAGGGCCAGCTTGGGCTACATGAGACTGTGTCTGAACAGAACACAAAAAGGTAGTATAAAAATTATTCTTGGGGGGGCTGGAGAGATGGCCTAGCGGTTAAGAGCGCCGATTGCTCTTACAGAGTACCCGGGTTCGATCCCCAGCACCCACATGGCGGCTGAGAACTGTCTGTAACTCCAATTCCAGGAGAACTCCAGTTCCAGGGGAATCCGACACCCTCTTCTGACCTCCGCGGCATTGCACGACATGGGTGCACAAACCTACATGCAGACAGTACATTCATACACATACAAAAAATAAAATAAATAAAATTAATTAAAAAAATTATTCTTGGGGCTGGAGAGATGGCCTAGTGGTTAAGAGTGCCAACTGTTCTTGCAGAGGACCCGGGTTCGATCCCCAGCACCTACATGGTGGCTAAGAACCGTCTTTAATTCCAGTTCCAGGGGAATCCGACACCCTCTCTGACCTCCGTGGCATTGCACGACACAGGTGCACAAACCTACATGCAGACGGTACATTCATACGCATAAAAAAAAATATAAAAAAACTTTAAAAAATTATTCTTTGCTGGGCATGGTGGCGCATGCCTGTAATCCTAGGGCTTGGGAGGCAGAGGCAGGTGGATCTCCGTGAGTTCAAGGCCAGCCTGGTCTACAAGAGTGAGCTTCAGGCCAGCTGGGACTAAAGGGAGACCCTGTCTCAAAAAGACAAAAAAATTATTTAGGCAGGTTTCTCTGGATATATAAGCAAAAATTAATGAAAGATTAAGGGCTGGTAAACTAGCTCTGTGTGTAAAGGAGCTTGCTGCCAAGCCTGATGAACTGAGTTCGATACCCAGGACCCATAGAGTGGAATGAAAGAACTGCATCCTGAGTTATCCTCTGACTTCCACACATGCTATGGCATGTGCCTCCCCAGTTAATAATTTAAAAGATCAATAAATTAAATCAACAAGTCAAATCCAACATTCTGAAACAACTGAGGGGCTGGGGAGACATCTTGGGGCTCAGTCAGTAAGCTGCTTGCCTTGCAAGTATGAGGACTTGGGTTCAGATCTCCAGAACCCGGCGGAGAGCTGGGCTCACCCAGCACAGTGGCGCATTTGGAAGGCAGGGTGGGCAGATCTCTCGGAGTTCAAGCCCAGCCTGGTCTACACAGCAAGTTCCAGACGGCAAACAATCAGACTTTTAACTGCAGTTTATGAAGACCACCTTCAGGTAATAACATGACCAATAACAAGAGAAATGGGCAAACAAACCCAACAGGGACTTGACAAAGACATATGTAGGCACCCCAGCTCCTGCCTGCACCCCAGCTCCTACCTGCACCCCAACTCCTACCTGCACCCCAGCTCCTACCTGGACCCAACTCCTACCTGCACCCCAGCTCCTGCCTGCACCCAGCTCCTACCTGCACCCCAGCTCCTACCTGTACCCCAGCTCCTACCCTGAACCCCAGCTCCTACCCGGCCCCAGGTCCTACCCTGTACCCCAGCTCCTACCCGGCCCCAGCTCCTACCCTGCCTGAGATCCTCAACCTCTAGAGGAAGGAGAAGGGAGAACCAAATCTGAATCCAGTTGCTCTGGCCTGGCCTGGCCGTGCACAGCGGTGATCCCAGCCTGGCCTGGCCTGGCCGTGCACAGCTGTGATCCCAGCCTGGCCTGGCCATGCACAGCCGTGATCCCAGCCTGGCCTGGCCATGCACAGCCGTGATCCCAGCCTAGCCTGGTCATGCACAGCCGTGATCCCAGCCTGGCCTGGCCTGGCCATGCACAGCCGTGATCCCAGCCTGGCCTGGCCTGGCCGTGCACAGCCGTGATCCCAGCCTGGCCTGGCCATGCACAGCCGTGATCCCAGCCTGGCCTGGCCATGCACAGCCATGATCCCAGCCTGGCCTGGCCGTGCACAGCCGTGATCCTGGCACTGGGAGGCAGAGGCAGGTGGGGTGTCAGGAGTGCCAGGCTGGCCTGGGCGACAGAGCAAGGCTGTCTCAGATCTAATATCACCAAGGTGCTTTGTGGTGCAGAAGACTGGAGGCCTTGGTCGGAGCTCGTGGTATGTGAGATCGCAGGCATGCTGGGAGGAAGGCACAGCTGTTGTCCAGTGAGGCTGGCCTGTCCTCCAGTTCCCCTCCCAGGGTTTATCTAGGAGATATGAAGACCTGTGTGTCTGCACACAAGCCTGAATGAGCATGCTCACCATGTGACAAAATCATCACACTAGGCAAAAAAAAAAAATCCACATATTCTTCAGGAGAAGGGTAAGCATTAGATAGTTGGCCTGAACTCACTATGTAGCCGAGGATGACCCCAATGGGTCCTCCTCCTTCTCTTCTCTGACAGCTGGGATGACAGGTGTGCTTTAGGGGTTTTAAGGATGAACCCACAGTTTCATGTGTGCTAGGTGCTCTGCCCAGAGCCCCAGCCCTGTTCATGTCTTGGAGGATGGGAAGGTAGGGTCACAGAGATGGTAAACGGCCCAGTGCTGGCCAGTGGGGTGAGTTCCCTGTTCTGTGTAGGCGTGTGAGGTTTCCTTAATGAGAACACCCAGTACACAGCTGTCAGCTCAAAAGCCAGAGGCTTCCTTGGTGGAAGTGACTCTGCTCCACCCTGCAGTTCCACACGTGGATGCCCCTAGTCACTGGGATCCACCCTAGGGGTCTGGGAACGCTCCTTCAGGATGCTACTGGGCGTGGCTGGGCATTTGTCCATTGTGTCCCCTTCTGTCCGTTGGCCTCCACCTAGTGGAGGCCAGGGCAGCCTGGTCTGTTTTTGTGTGTCTGTCTGTCTTCTTGAGTCCCCCGATGGACATTCCAGGAGGTTTGGAGCCAGCAGCCAGGAGGACGTGAGGGTTTTGTCACTAGCCTGGTGGCTGACATGTTTGTCAGTGCTCCAAGAGGAGGAGCCAGAATCCAAACCCTGTCCTTGACCCTGAACGCATGGTGCTGTGCGCAGGGGAGGGGTCATGGGTCGCTGACTTCCAAGCAGCTGCCCCTCACAGAGTCCCGTCTGTGGCTGGCTGCACCGCCCTGGGGTATCTGTGAGGGCGGCAGAGACACAGGCTACAGCCGTGCTGGGGTTGGGGCTGTGCCATCTGGACCTGCATGGCAGAGTGCCCTGTTTACAGGAAACTTTCGGGTTGCTTAGCAACCATCCACATCAGGAGCCATGAGCTATTGCTGGTCTGTCCCTAGCCACCCTGACTCACTGTGACCTTAAGCAATCTCTTTTCTGCTCTGCTCTTCCGTCCTTCCATCCCTCTGTCCATCTGTCCCTCTGTCCAGGGGAGTGCACCTTGGTCCCCGGGATCACTGGCTGGCTAACTCACCTCTGGCTCTTTGGCCTCACTGGCCTGGGTCTTGGCTTGGTGGCATCAAGTGACTTCTGAGGTCCCAGGCCCCAAGAACACAGTGTGTATCCTGTTCTCTGTGGGTGTCTGCAGCCCACAGCACTCCACACCTAAAATTCCTGTGTGTCAGCCACGCACATCCCTGCGCAAAGCCCAGGGTCCCCCCAGCTGAGACCCAGTGGGTTGGGGATCCCAGAGATCCCCAGAGAACCTGCTCCTCCTGCACGGGGCTGCTGAGGTCTGAGGGAAGAACCTGGGGTGCCTTGGAAAATGTCCACCTCTTCAGGGGACCCCTGGAAAATTTCCACCCTCTTCGGGGGCCCCCTGGAGAACGTCCGCCCTCTTCGGGGGCCCCCTGGAGAACGTCCGCCCCCTTCAGGCCCCCTTCAGGCCCCCTGGAGAACGTCCGCCCCCTTCAGGCCCCCTGGCCCTCTCTTCCTAACCCTTTGGGGTGCTGCTCCCACCTCAGCTTACCCTGTTTTTGCTTTTTTCGGTTTGTTTTTAGGATAGATCTTTACTATCCCAGCCTGGCCTCCAACTCCCAATGTAGCCAAGGATGGCCCTGAACTCCGGATCCCCACCCCCACCCCCCTCCCGGTGCTGAGGTAACATCTTACTCCGCCCCACCGTACCCCATGTGGTGAACCCAGGGCCTCCTCTGTGCTGGGTGAGCTCGGCCGAGCCGCAGCCCCAGGCGATTCTGTCGTTGCCCCCAGGAGGTTAAGGGTCAGAAGGGCTCCAACTCTCTCTGCCTTTAAAGCACCTGCAGAATTCAAATTCCTTTGTTTTAACTGTTGAGATGCATGGCCCGGGGGAGAGGCACTTGGTGCAAGCCTGACCGCCGAGCTCTAGTCCAGGAACCAACACTGTGGAGGGAGAGGGATGATTCCTGTACTCCTGTACGAGGCTGTCCTCTCACTTCCTGTGTGCGCGCGCGCGCGCACGTGCGCACACACATACACATACACACACACACACACACACACACACACACACACACACACACACACAGAGTGAAAAAAACAAATGTAATAATAGAACTCCTCCTAGTCACCCTGGGCTTCTGCCCTTTCTCGGGGGCCAAATGTCTCCTCCTTCCTTCCTTCAGTAGAACCAGAGGTGGACTCTGGCTGGGCGCTGGGCACACCAGGAACCCCTTAGGTCACAGGGTCTCATTTCAGAGCCCGTGTGAGTGGACACCTATAGCTAGTCTCCTCCAATTCATGGGGCTCCCGTCATTACCAGGGAACTTAGTCTTTTTTCTTGGTCTTATTGAGACAGGGTCTCCCTTTAGTCCCAGCTGGCATGGAGCTCGCTCTGTAGACCAGGCTGGGCTTGAACTCACAGAGATCCGCCTGCCTCTGCCTCCCGAGTGCTAGGATTAGAGGCGTGGGCCACCTCACCCTGTGACCCTGATCTTAAAGAAATGGGATTAGATCTTCTTTCCCTTGAGGCCCTGTGGATGACTGCGGTCCTCCTGGCTCCCTGACACGCCTGCTTTGACACTCTCCATTCCACACCTGTGGATGACTGTGGTCCCCCTGGCTCCCTGACACATCTGCTTTGACTCTCCATTCCACACCTGTGGATGACTGCGGTCCCCCTGGCTCCCTGACACGCCTGCTTTGACACTCTCCACCTCCACGCAGGCTCCACCTCCCACGCAGGATCCACCTCCCGCACGGGCTCCACCTCCCGCACGGGCTCCACCTCCCACGCAGGCTCCACCTCCCACACAGGCTCCACCTCCCACGCAGGCTCCACCTCCCATGCAGGCTCCACCTCCCACGCAGGTTCCACTTCCCACACAGGCTCCACCTCCCGGCTGCTCTCCCTTACTGGTGTGACAAGTGTTAAGAGCACTGGGTGCTGCTGCAGAGCAGCTCCCAGCAGCCAATGACCATCCTTGCGTCCAGTTCCAGGGAGATCCGACACCCTCTTCTGGCCTCTGTGGGCACTACACACGTGGTACACATAACATTAATACACATATAAAAAATAATAGAAAAAATTTAAAAGACATTTCATCACTCTCTCCAGCTCAGAAAACCTAACCTACCAACCAACCACTGGTTTCCACTGTGTATGGCGAACGTGGGCATTGGGCACCAGGGAACCTAGGTAGGGTCACTAATACCTTTGTGTCAAAAGGGTCACTGATGTTTGGGGGGGAGCAAGGGCCAGTATGGGATGTCAGATGCTGGCCCTGTGCAGCAGCAGATGGCTCAGCTCTAAGTGCCAGGCAAAGTGGTATGCGCCTGTCATCCCACACCTGGGGGCTGACACAGGAGGGTTGCTGTGAATCTGAGGTTAGCCTGGGCAACATAAGGAGATCCCCCATACCTCAGAAACAAACAAAACAAAGCCCAACATAGTGGAGGATGCCTTTGATCTCGGGAGACAGAAGCAGGCAGATCTCTGTGAGATCAAGGACAGCCTGGTCTACATAGTGAATTCCAGGCCAGGGGAGACCCTGTCAAGAAAAAGCAGAACAGAATAGAAGAAAAAAAAATAAAAATTAAATTAAAAAAAGAAAAGAAGCAAAGAGAAGGAAGAAAGAGAAAGAGAGGGAGAGAGGGAAGGAGGGAGGGAGGACAAATAGACAAATATGACAGGCCATGAGAGAAGAGAGGGGCCACAGCCAGGGGACAGCACCTCTGAGGGACCTAGGGCTGTTGGCTCCCATTTTAAAGACACTGCCACCATCTAGGCTCAGGGGCCGGAGGAAGAACAGAGGATTTCATGACAGATGTCAAAGCCTGATGGGGCCTGTGGCTTCTGCCTCCGTCAGTCCACAGACCTGCTCCCCAGTCCCATGTCAGAGAGAATGCAGAACAGCAGCACAGCCTTCACTGCCTCCTTTAGAAGTTTCTAGGGCCCATGCAGGGCGTGGTGGTGCTTGCCTTGAATCGCAGCACTCGAGGCAGAGGCTGGAGACAATCCAGTTCAAGGACCACCTGGGCTATGGAAAGGTTTCTAGGTTAGCCTGGGCAACCTAGTGAGATCCTGTCTTGACAACAACAAAAATGCTCCCAAACCAAGCTAGGTGTGGTGGCTCATGCCTGTCATCTCCTTAGTCGGAGGCTGAGGCAGGAGGATTGCCACAAAGGTGTTCACCCCAGAGCCGAAGCCTGATGCAGAAGAAAGCACTGGCATGGCGTCTTGTTTGGGCCTTTCTGAGACAGGCTCTCCCTGCAGCCCCAGCTGGCCTGGAGCTCATTATGTAGAGCAGGCTGGCCTTGAACTCACAGAGATCTGGCTGCCTCTTGCTGGGACTAAAGGTGTGCACCACCACCCCTGGCAATGGGAATTTTTTTTTAATCTAACTTGGGTCTGTTGGGATGGCTCAGTGGTGTCCTTGCCACCAAATTTGATGACCTGAGTTCGATTCCCAAGACCCACACGGTGGAAGGAGAGAGCCCAAACCTACATGTTACACAATAAATAAAAATACAACAAATCAATTTAAAGGTAAAACAGGTTGTGCTTTGTTGTTTTCCTGGTTTGAGACATGTTCTTATGTAGCCAAGGCTGGACTTCA
The DNA here is from genome assembly GCA_009823505.1 of Rhizomys pruinosus. NCBI lineage: Eukaryota > Metazoa > Chordata > Mammalia > Rodentia > Spalacidae > Rhizomys > Rhizomys pruinosus. Next base: position 406,641 of record VZQC01010064.1, on the reverse strand, counting down.
AATCACTCCATAGCTCAGGCTGACCCTGAACTCCTGATCCTCTTGTCTCCACCTCCCAAGTGCTAGATGGACAGCTGTATACCACCAAGACTGATTGGCCCCTGGATTTCAATCATTGCACACCCAACCAGGTGTCAGCCTGAGTTGCTGGCACAAAGGGCCAGGAACACTTGGGAGAGGGAGAGAGAGGGAGAGAGAGGGAGAGAGAGGGAGAGAGAGGGAGAGAGAGGGAGAGAGAGGGAGAGAGAGGGAGAGAGAGAGAAGAGGTGATGTCTCAGCAATGGCCACAGGGGACACTTGCTGTGGCAGGGCTTGAGTCAGAGGTGGAGGCTGAGGTCGCCACAGCTCCCAGCTGATGGCCCTGCGAGGGGGCTGGCCAGGGGGAGGTGGACGTCGGCCTGGGGCAAGCTGAGGCATGTTTACCTCAGCAACAGGCCCTGGTCAACGGTCCCTTCTTGGCAGCTCGGGAAGGGATGGGAGTGGGAGGGGAGGGCTGTGGATCGGGGCCTCACCCACCCCAGCTAGGGAGTGGGAGGGCTGTGGATCAGGGCCTCACCCACCCCAGCTAGGAAGTGGCTGGGCTGGGGCATCTGTCCTGAAGCAATCACAAGAACATCCTAATTTAGAGTCTGTCCACATGGGAGTGGGGGGGGGGGTCTGTGCTCTGTGTTCTCTGATGGAGGGGTGTCACTGATTCAAGGCTTTAGAAACAGCAGGTTATACTAGATTCTTTAAAAAAATCTCATGAGCCAGGCAGATGTGGTGGTGCACACCTTTAACCCCAGCACTCAGGAGGCAGAGGCAGGTGGATATCTATGGGATCAAGGCCAGCCTGGGCAATATAGCAAGCTCCAGGCCAGCTGGGGCTACAGGGAGACCCTGTCTCAAACAAACAAACAAACAAACAAACAAACAAACAAAATTCCACAGGAAACGAAAATAAGTTACAGCATCTGTGACTATGCAAGCAGATCAACTGGGCAGAAGTTGATGGAATTACCCCCCACACACCCCAGAGATGACAACTCTCCCTGTAGAACTCCAGGGGACTCCGGCCTACCTGTACTGTCCCCAGAACCCCGACATCATTTACTCAAGATCAAAGCATGCAGGCGCTTGCTGGGAGCCGGAGCACAGGCCTGTGCTGTGTGCCAGCCTGGCCTCATTGTTTGCTGAGTAACAACGGTTGCCAGGGGCAACCAAGTCCACTCCCGTTTCCAAGCGCCTGTTGCCAGGCAACCGGGAGAATACTTCCCAAACTAAACAATGTCATCCCCCGGGCAACTTCTATATCTCACGTTAACCAGATCTTAAAAAAAAAAAAAAGAAGAAGAAAAAAGAAACTTGAAAATATGTAATCTATTCTTTTCAGAGGCCTGAACAGCAAGACAAATAATTTCTTCTCTATAGTAACTGGGAAGAACAACAGCTCCCTGTGTTTGCTTGGGAGACGGCAGAACTGACCACAGCGCCCAGGGCATCCCAGGAGTCCTGGTCCCCATCCCAGGCCTTCTGCTCCAAGACACAGGACAGATTTACCTTCAAAGAAACAGAAATGCCCCAAGACATGGGCAGAGGCCTAAAGTACAGACTTGGGGACATCTTCCCAGTGTGGGAAGAACCAGTGCTCCACTGGCCTGCCCCGGGGACGCCAGTGACTTACAGTGACTCCCAGTGGCCCTGCCCCGGGGACGCCAGTGACTTACAGTGACTCCCAGTGGCCCTGCCCAGTGACTTACAGTGACTCCCAGTGGCCCTGCCCTGGGGATGCCAGTGACTTACAGTGATTCCCAGTGGCCCTGCCCCAGGGACGCCAGTGACTTACAGTGACTCCCAGTGGCCCTGCCCTGGGGAGATCAGTGACTTACAGTGACTCCCAGTGGCCCTGCCCAGTGATTTACAGTGACTCCCAGTGGCCCTGCCCAGTGACTTACAGTGACTCCCACTGGCCGTGCCCTGGGGGAGATCAGTGACTCCCAGTGGCCGTGCCCTGGGGGAGATCAGTGACTTACAGTGACTCCCAGTGGCCCTGCCCCGGGGATGCCAGTGACTTACAGTGACTCCCAGTGGCCCTGCCCAGTGACTTACAGTGACTCCCAGTGGCCCTGCCCCAGGGACGCCAGTGACTTACAGTGACTCCCAGTGGCCCTGCCCAGTGACTTACAGTGACTCCCAGTGGCCCTGCCCCAGGGACGCCAGTGACTTACAGTGACTCCCGGTGGCCCTGCCCAGTGACTTACAGTGACTCCCAGTGGCCCTGTCCTGGGCAGATCAGTGACTTACCATGCCCTAACCATCCCCAGAGAGAGGAAACAGCTGGGACCTGGCCACCTCACAGGCTGTGCCCTGGAGAGACGTGAGGGCACAGTCTCCAAACCAGGCAGCACAGCTGTGCTCCTCATGGGACAACCTTCATGATGACCATACAGCCCGGCTGTGTCCAGAGCACACAGACTCCAGATCCAGTTTTGGTTCTAGAGGCCGGAGGTGCCACTCTGCCCCAAGGGCAATGTGGGGCCCTAGATGGCCTTGGGTTTGTCTCCATGGCATATCAAGGGTCTGAAGTTATTTCCTTTAAAACCTTTATATCTCTTTATTTAAGTGAACATGTGGCAGTCACAGGCTAGCTTGGGGAAGTCAGTTTCCTCCTTTAAGTGGGTTCTGGGGGTCAAACCCTCATCTTTTAGGCTTGGCAGCGAACACCTTAACCCACTGACCCATCTCACCAGGACCTGAAACCATTCTCATTAGGCAGGGAGCCTGCAACCCTGGCTCCTGGTGAACATTCCAGAATGTTCAAGCACACAGCCCAAGATATGGGTCAGACTAAGCATTGTACAGGTCTCAGAGCAGCTCGGGCCTTGGGGACAGACAAGGTCACTGCACAACAACTTTGTTTTAAGATACCATCCAGGAGAAAGTTCTAAAACACACAGGAAAAAATGAATGTGCTTCCCGTAGAGGAGTGGACGGTGCCAGTGACACACGGGGACGAGTGCTGTGCCTTCCCGTAGAGGAGTGGACGGTGCTAGTGACACATGGGGACGAGTGCTGTGCCTTCCCGTGGAGGAGTGGATGGTGCCAGTGACACATGGGGACAAGTGCTTGCTGAGACAGTGAGGAAATGAATGTGCTTCCCGTAGAGGAGTGGACGGTGCCAGTGACACACGGGGACGAGTGCTGTGCCTTCCTGTGGAGGAGTGGATGTTGCCAGTGACACACGAGGATGAGTGCTGTGCCTTCCCGTAGAGGAGTGGACGATGCCAGTGACACATGGGGATGAGTGCTGTGCCTTCCCGTAGAGGAGTGGACGATGCCGGTGACACACGGGGACGAGTGCTGTGCCTTCCTGTAGAGGAGTGGACGATGCCGGTGACACACGGGGACGAGTGCTGTGCCTTCCCGCAGAGGAGTGGACGGTGCCGGTGACACACGGGGATGAGTGCTGTGCCTTCCCGTAGAGGAGTGGACGGTGCTGGTGACACACGGGGACGAGTGCTGTGCCTTCCCGTAGAGGAGTGGACGGTGCCAGTGACACATGGGGACGAGTGCTGTGCCTTCCCATAGAGGAGTGGACGGTGCCAGTGACACATGGGGACGAGTGCTGTGCCTTCCCGTAGAGGAGTGGATGATGCCGGTGACACACGGGGACGAGTGCTGTGCCTTCCCGTGGAGGAGTGGACGATGCCGGTGACACACGGGGACGAGTGCTGTGCCTTCCCGTAGAGGAGTGGACGATGCCGGTGACACACGGGGACGAGTGCTTGCTGAGACAGTGATGGAGTCAGTCGTAGCCATCAGCAGCCACACTTGGAGCATGACGGGGTGCCCTCACCTCTGCATCTGCAATGAGGCACTGAACTTCCCACCCCAAAGGGTGACCAAAAGGGACTTAAGGTCAACTGGAGGGGTCACCAGGCCAAGGCGCCTGCAGCCAAGCCTGACGACCTGAGTTCAGTGCCTGGAACCACACGCTGGCAGGAAAAACCAACTCCCAAAGTTGTCCTCTGATTTCCACACATGCTGTGGAACACACACACACACACACACGCGCGCGCACACACATAAATAAGTGCAATAAGAAAGTAAAAATAAGAATGAAAGCCCACACAGCCCTGCATCACCCGATAGTCACAACATGCCTCTCAATGTGCAGAGCTTACAGTCTAGGTGCAGTGCAGTATGGTGTGATGGGAGGAGACGCACTGAGGTGACACAGGGGACAGTGATAAGATGCACGGGCAGAAGGAGGTGGAGATGGGGAGCCGGAGGCTGGCTGGGTTCAGTCCTTACAGGGTTGTCCGCTGCATTCCTGAGCTGACAGCAGGGTCAGCACACGGAGACAGCTTCTAGTGGGAAAAGACCCCAGAGCTGGACTGTGGGTGGACAGCAGAGCCCAGTGGACTAGAAGGTCTCCACAGATCACCCCAAGGGCTGAAAAGATGAGTTGGGAGGAGGAGAATCGTGGGAGCAGGCAGAGCAGCATGGAGGGCTGCCCAGGCGGGGGACAGCGGGGAGCAGGCAGAGCAGCATGGAGGGCTGCCCAGGCGGGGGACAGCGGGGAGCAGGCAGAGCAGCATGGAGGGCTGCCCAGGCGGGGGACAGCGGGGAGCAGGCAGAGCAGCATGGAGGGCTGCCCAGGCGGGGACAGCTGGGGGCCAGAGCAAGGGTCTCAGACTCCGGGTGGACATCAGTGGGTGTGAGATGGTCTGAGATTTGACATGAGAGAGAGTCAGGTGCTGCTTGGGGCTTCTGAGGCTTTCGAGGCTGAGGCCAGGACTGTTGACCTGGGCAGTCACTGTGGTCAGTACACACTCGCCTGCAAGCATAAGGACCCAAGTTCAAATCTCCAGATCCTATGTAGAAAGCCAGGCATGGTGGGGCAGCTGTGGTCCCAGCTCTGGGGAGGGGGAGGCAGGCGGCTCCCTGAGGCTCACTGGTCAGCTAGCCCAGACATACTGGGAGGCTCCAGGTTCAATGGGAGACTGTCTCAAAACAGGTGGATGGTTCCAGACACAAGCGCGTGCACACGCGCACACACACACTTAAAGACACTGGGGTCTGGAGAGCTGGCCCGGCAGTTAAGAGCACTGGCTGCTCTTTCAGCTTTGGTTCCCAGCACCCACACAGCAGCGAACAACCGCCTGTAACTTCAGTTCCAGGGGACCTGCTGCCCTCTGGCCTCCTCTGGCACCTGCACATATGCAGTGCACATGAGCTTGCACAGACACACAACACATTTCTTGTTTTCTGAGACAATGTCTCAGCTGGCCCCAGCTGGCCTGGAACTTGCTATGCGGCCAGGCTGGCCCCCATCTCAGAGACCTGCCTGCCCCTCTACCTTCCCCTCTGGCGTGCTGGGACTAAAGGTGTGCACCTCCACATCCAGCCACAAACACATAAACTAGAAACAGGGTTGGAGTGGAGCCATTCAGAGTCCTTGAAGCCTGAGCAAGGGGCGTCCCAGGACAATGGGTCTGGCGTGGGCAGGGGACAGTGTCCACCCGGGTACTTAGCTGGGGCACCATCCAGTCCCAGTCAGGTTGGATGTGGTGCCCAGGCTGATACTCTGTACAGTGTTACTTCCAACCCTAGCAGATACGGGTGCATGAGATGGGCTGGGGCCGGGCTTTGGGTGCCACAGGACTCAGCCCTGCTGCTCAGCACCAGCCCCACCTGGACAGTCTTCCAGAAGGCCCCGTCCTCACTCGCATCCTGTCCACACAGTCTTTCAAAAGGCCCCGTCCATACTCACAACCTGTCCACACAGTTCAGCATTTTTCCTTTTTTTATTTTTTTAAATTATGTGTTTCACTATGTAGCCCAGGCTGGCCTTGAACTTGTGATCCTTCTGTCTCTGTCTTCCAAGTAATGAGATCCCCGGTGTGTGCCAGTAACCAGCCCAGCTCTCTCCCTTTCCCTTCTTTCTTTGAGACAAGATCTCATGTAGCCAAGGCTAACCATTTCTGTGTAGCCAGCGTGTCCAGGTCAGCTTCGGTCTGTCCCATCTGTACCTTGTCTCCACTCCCAGCTCTGGTTAGCAACTCCCAAAGTCCAACCCAAGGTAATATAGGAAAAATGGAATAAAAATGGAATTAATCCCTGGAAGGGACGGGACACAGACGTGAATCCATTTTTTATTTGTTTTTGTTTTGAGACAGGGTGTCTGTGTAGCCCAGGCTGGAATACTTGAAGATACCCCCAACTCCTGACCTCCCCTGGTTTGAATGGGAACGTCCCCCAGAGGCTCCAAGTATTGGGACATTCTGTCCCCAGCTGCTGGCTCTGCTTTTAGAGGTCTTGGGAGATGTGGCCATGCTAGAGGAAGCTTGTCACTGGGGGCGGACTTAGAGAGTTCTTAAGCCTTGTCAGTCTCCGGTTGGTCTCTGCCTCCTGGGCCTGCCACCACACCTCCATGTATCCCCGCCATGACAGTCATGTGAAGCTCTGCCTCCTGTGCCTGCCACCACACCTCCATGTGTCCCCGCCATGACAGACATGTGAAGCTCTGCCTCCTGTGCCTGCCACCACACCTCCATGTGTCCCTGCCATGACAGACATGTGAAGCTCTGCGTCCTGTGCCTGCCACCACACCTCCATGTGTCTCCACCATGACAGACTCCAATTCCCCTGGAAGTATAAGCTCAAAGAAACTCTTCTTTTATGAGTTCCCTTGACCGTGTTGTCTGTCACAGCAACAGAAAAGGGACTAATATAACAGGTGCACCCCCACAGCAGGGCCAAAATAATACTTTACAAAAGATCTGGGGCTGCAGCTTGGTGATGGGGATCACCTGGCATGTGAGGACTCCTGGGCCCCATTCCCAGCACTAGTATAACATGTGAGGGGTCCTGGGTCCCATCCCCAGCACTAATATAACATGTGAGGGGTCCTGGGTCCCATCCCCAGCACTAATATAACATGTGAGGGGTCCTGGGCCCCATCCCCAGCACTAATATAACACGTGAGGGGTCCTGGGCCCCATCCCCCAGCACTCATATAACATGTGAGGGGTCCTAGGCCCCATCCCCCAGCACTAATATAACATGTGAGGGGTCCTGGGTCCCAACCCAAGCACTAATGTAACATGTGAGGGTCCTGGGCCCCATCCCCAGCACTAATATAACAAGGCTGGCCCACCGCCTATAACTATGTGATAAGGGGTCCCGGGCCCCATACCCCAGTACTATAAAGATGTCTAGACACTACCAAGGATGTGAGGGGTGCTGGGATCCAGCCCTAGTACTGCCCAGAAGAAATAAGTGAGTCAAATTTCAAGAGGCTAAATACAGCAGCTTCTCTGTGGATGACTGGCCGGCTGAGGGTTCCAGGCTGGGTGCTCATGTAGAGCCAGAGTGCAAGCCAGCAAGGCTGTCCATCCTCATAGCTCTGCCCCATGGTCACCCCTCTTCATCCCCAACTCCTTCCCTGCCTTCTCCTCTCCCAGCACAGCACCATCTCTCTCTCCTGTAGGTCCTCCCTGGGATCCTAGGCTGTCACTCTTCGCTGAGCCACGCACCCCCAGCCCCTCACTGGGGCATTCTAGGCTGTTCACTCTACCTGCGAGCCAGCCCCCAGCCCCTCCCTGGGGATCCTAGGTGGTCCTCTACCTGAGCCAACGCCCCCGCCCCTCCCTGGGGATCCTAGGCTGTCAGTCACCTACCCGAGCCACGCGCCCACAGCCCCTCACTGGGATTCTAGGCTGTCACTCTAACCTGAGCCACGCCCCAGCCCCTCACTGGGGATTCTAGGATAGTCACTCTAACCTGAGCCACACCCCACACCCTCACTGGGGATCCTAGGCGTCACCACTGAGCCACGCCCTCAGCCCCTCACTGTGGATCCTAGGCTGATCACATCTACTGGCCACACCCCCACCCCCTCACGGGCCTAGGATGTTCTACCTCCCACCACTCCGTGATAGGCTGTCACTCTACCTGAGCCCCGCCCCAGCCCCTCACTGGGGATCTAGGCTTTCACTCTACCTGAGCCACGCCCACAGCCCCCTCACTGGGATTCCTTAGGTGTCACTCTACCTGAGCCCGCCCCCAGACCCCTCACTGGGGATCTAGGCTGTCACTCTACCTGGAGCCACGCCCCCAGCCCCCCTTCACTGGGGATCTCAGGCTGTCACTCTACCTAGACCGCCCCAGCCCTCACGGGGATTCTGGCTGTCACTCTACCTGAGCCACGCCCACAGCCCCTAACACTGGGGATTCTAGGCTGTCACTACCCACAAATGCGGCGGCTAACAACGATGCAACGGTCCTTCGAGGTCGAGTAAGAGCCGCGGTCTCGGATCCCCTGGAACTGCGAGTCTCCTGGAAATTGGAGTACAGCACGGTTCATCAGGCCACCATTGTGGGTGCTGGGGGATCGACCCTGGGTCCTCAGCAAGAGCAGCTCAGTGCTCTTAACCCGCTAGGCTACTCTCTCCAGCCGCCTTTTTAGTTTTTTGAGACAGGGTCTCCCTGTAGCCCCAGCGTCCTGGAACTCACATTGTGACCAGGCTGGCCTTGAACCTCAACAGAGATCCCTCCCTGCCTCTGCCCTCCCGAGCCTTGTGTGGCAACCAAAGCCGGTCGGCCGACCACCACACTATGTATGCCTTCTTATTTTCTGGGTTTCCAGTTATTATGGAATTAACGTAAACACTACGATGGCTGTGATCGCTCAAAACAAATATTAAGTGGAAGATTCCAAAAAAAAGACACGAAATCCACTCTAAGCAAGTTCGCCCCGTGATTTAACATTCGACTTGACACCTTGAACTTTAATCATGATGATAATCCTTCTGTGTCTGTGTTGTGTTGGTGTGTATGTGCATGTGAGCTATGTGTATGTGTAGTAGCAATTGAATATAGTGTCCCTGCCATGCGTAGGTCTGTGCACCCCGTGTCATGCAATGCCATCCAGGTCAGAAGAAGAGTGGTTGAAGTCGGTCTCTGACGTTGGAGGGGACATCCTGATCGTATAGCGAGCTCGGTTGGTCATCACGCGCTGCTACGCCTTTTTACAAATGCTAGACTCACGCCGGATGGCCAGAGGAGCGCGATCCTAGTGTGCAGTCGTAAGGCCAAACCTGGATCTACAGGACAGAGTTCCCAGGAGCACAGCTGGGACCATCAGTGGCCGACCCAAGTGTCTCATCTCGAAAAGACCAAAAAAAAAAACAAAAGAAAGAGAAGAAAAGACAAAAAAGAACCGAGGGTGTCGGATTCCGCCTGGAGCACTAGGGAATTAAAGCAGTTCTCAGCTCGCATTCTAGTGCTGAGATTTCAAACCCGGGTCCTCTGCCAGCCAGTCAGTGCCTTCATTATAACGCACTAGGCATCTCTCCAGTCTCCCTAAGTATGATGAAATCTGTATGTTAGTTCAGGACGGAAATCATCTCTTTATCTCTTCCTTTATTTAGTTATGAGCCATTTTACTTATTAGATTTACTGTTGGAGTTATAGTACTTGTGTTTAAGCCTCCCTTTTTTTACTTGGTAATGGTCCCTAAGTACAAGTGTATGTTAACAGTTTAGATATGCCAGAGAAGGAAGCATAAAAATTAGAGTAAAAGGTCTTACTAAATTCTGAAAAGACCCTGTCTAGAATTATCCTAGTCGAAGGACAATAAAATAATTTGCAGAGAACATTTTTATGACATATATTCTGGTTTTTTTTTTTTTATTTTTAAGTTATCTGGTCTTGTTGGGGACCTTTTTTTATTATTATTTTTTTTTTTAGAAGCTTCAAATTATCATAATATGCGATTGGGTTAAAAAACATACGCGGTACAGCTACTGTGCACAATTTCAGTGCATGACTAGCTAGAATGACTTTATTGTCGCGGTAATGAATGCATTGCCACAGATAGGAGGTTGTTAGCTGCCATGTGAGTGCTAGGAATTGAACCCATATCTTCTCTAAGAACAGCCAGTGAGCCATCTCTCCAACCCCACACAGTACAGTACCTTTTGAAAAGATTTATTTTTAATTTGGGTTTTTTTTTTTTTTTTTTTTTTTTTTTTTTTTTTGTGTATGTGCACATGAGTACAGATGCTCACAGAGGCCAGTGGTGTTGGATCCTTTGGGAGCTTTATAGTAGATGAAGGTCTTGTGAAACCACCCAGTATGGCTAAGATGGAATTGATGAGCTTGTGTATTTCTGACCAAAAGAAGCACTCAAGTTGTCAATAACTACTTACCTGAGACTGAACCATCCAGCTTTAGCCCCTATCTGCATTGAGTGTTGTTGTTTTGTAGTCAGTCTTGATATTCCGTAGTGGAAGTTCTCTAAATTTGTTTAATTATTTTCAAACAGTTTACATTTTCACATGCATTTTAGTATTTGTATTTGCTCTCCATAAAAATAAGGAAATCACTCGTTGGTGAGTGAGTAGTGAGTGAACAGGAGAGTGGAGATAGGTTTATCGAGCAGGGACATTGGTGGTGCATGCTTGTAATCAGAGATGTTCTCTGAAGATCAAGAGAAAGTTTGCAAAAGGTCATTCCTCGTAAATGCACCATAGGAGATATTTTTGGAATGGCCGAACTACTTGGACTTATAGTTATTCAGAGACGAAGGAGACCCTCCTCTGAAAACAAAATAAGAAAATCTGGCCTCCTGATGGTGGTTTTTTGCCTTTTGTTTTGAACCAATGACGATTAATAGAACCAACACAACTACAGATGTTGTCCTTGCCATCTGTCCAAGTTCTAAGACAGGCTTGCCTTGTTGTGGTGTCGGCGGGTTCGAGAGGAACCACGGTGAGTAAATTGCAAATCTTTTATTGTTTCTGCTTTCACTTTCAACTATTTGGATTTAGTGCAGTTGAATTTAGACTTACTTCTCTTTGTGTTCTTACCCATTAGGGTGTACAAATCCCCAATTTAGATATTAAAGAAAAAGTGGAGCCTGAGGTTCCCAGCACTGATATCCAGACTTCAACAGATCCAGGAACAAGAAATGAGAAACGGTTCTCCCAAAGAGAAACAGGCGTTGTCAAAGACTTCAGTACAATCCCAAAGTGCATGGTTTTCCCAATTAAAAAAATTTTTTTTTTTTTATTTATTTGTAATTCATGTATTACTGAGAACTACAAGAAGTGGCACATTCAAAATAAAATTGTGTTAAAGTGCTCGTAGAGAGGGGAAACATTGTATGCATTATAAGCTAATACTGGCATGCACCCACCAGTGAAGATGGCAGAAGACAATTTGCAGGAGTCAGTTCTCTCCTTCCATCCTAGGACCTGGGACTCAAACCCGGGGCCTGTACAGGCTTTGGGGCAAGTACTTTTAGTCACTGAGCCACCTCCCCATCCCCAACCTCATGTCTTTTTAAAAATTTTTTTTCTATTATTTTTTTTTTGGTCTTATTTTCAATGAGACAAGCGAATCTTACATCCTTGTCTAGCCCCAGCTGTATCTCCTGGAGATTCACTTACCAGACAGGCTGATCCTGTAGACTCACATGCAGATTCTAGACTCTGCCGTATGCCTCCCAAGTTGCTAGGTTAAAAAGGCAGTGTGGCAACCCTACGCCTGCGCTTTATATATTACGATGCTTTTAAAATATTGATTACTTTTGTCTTTTATGATTGCATATCCTAGTCGCAGTCAGTATTTTTTCTCTCTTCTTTGAACAAACTGTCACTGTTAGATAGATATATATTATGCGTGCACCAGGTGTTGTGCAGTGCCCTGTTGAAGTTTTATCCTATATTAGTGCTCGTCTGGGTTTAAGGAACAGGCCTGGACCACGGCGCTGGTGGTGACAGCCTTAATCCTAGCACCTTGGGAGGCATAGGCAGGTGACATCTTTTGTCGAAGTATTCAAGCACCCCTGGGTCTACAAGGCAGAATGTTTCCAGGACAGGCTGGAGCACTCGCAGTGGAGACCCCAGTCTCAAGAAAGCCAAAAAAGAAACATAACCAGCGCCCTCGGGAGATGTGCTTAAGTTGTACCTTAGAGCTGTTGATTGTCATCCAGAGTCTTCCTTTCTCAGCTTGGAGATTATAGTCATCAGTGGGACAAGCTTCTGCTTTTGCATACAAGGAGGCTCATACCCGATCTATGTTTCTCTTCGGCCATAGTACTGACAGATTAGAGTACCTTTCGAGCCAGACATTGGTGGTACATGCCTAACGCGTATTGGGGGATACTCAAACTGAGAAATACATAAGATGGTGTTGTTCCTAGGGCCAGACTTAGTGAGGACCCCACATTTCAAAACTAAAGGAGCGTGGGCTGGAGAGAATGGCCTAGCGGTTAAGGGCAGCGACTGCTCTTGCAGAGGGACCGGGTTCGCAATCCCAGCACCCAGGCATGGCGGGCCAGGAGCGAACCGAGAGACACTTGCGTGACAAGCTCCAGTCCAGGAGAACTCCAGTTTCCAGAGGGGAACGTCCCGACACTCCCTTCTGAAAACCGGCCGCAGGCACGTTGCAAACAGACCAGAGGGTGCAATCTTGTCATTGCAGGATTCACGGGACTTCATACACATACAGAATTATAATAAAAGGGTTTAAGAGAAAAAAAAAAGAAGAAGAGAATGATAAGGGGAGCGGTCGTTTTACTCCCACAGTAGTGGCAGCCAGGTAGGGCAGGTGATCTTTCTGAGCTTCAAGGCCACGCTGTCTATAGAAAAGGAATAAATGAAGGAATTTTCCAAAAACTAAGTATGTCTGGTGAGAAGTGAACGAAGAAGGAACTCCAACCAGGATCCTGGCTATTAATCTCTAATCTTACTCTTCAGAGATAGGATTTCCTTCTCTTCTTTGTACTCTGAAGAGTGATCTGCAATAGCCATACTTTCAGGTTTGATCATATGGAGATGAGTTGCATTAGGGTCAACGAATACGAGCACACGCCTAAATCAATAGATAACACTCAATTTCAATGAGGTAGATAGGGAACAAATCTATTGATCAAATTGGGTGTGGTGTATAACGACACTCAGCAGAGTGGTGGCGAGGGAAAATGAGCGCTCATTTTGTTAAACAGTGCTTGCTGGGCCTCAATCAATGAGGGGAGGGTAGAATAAACAATTCCCAAGGCCACCACCGAATCACGTTGGAGCAGCTCACAAATACCTGTAACCATAGCTCCAAGGGATCTAATGCCCTCTTCTAGCCTCCACTGGCACCCACACACATGTACACAGATGCACACAGACAGCTCAGCTGTTAACAGCACTGACTGCTCTTGCAGAGGATGGAGTTCAATTCCCAGCAAACACATAGCAGCTGACAACCATCCATAACTCAAGTTCCAGGGGAACCCATGCCCTTTTCTGACCTCTGCAGCAGGACACAGTCACACTAACATACGATGAAAAGCAATACGTTTCATTACATGTAAAATAAAGAGTATATAAAAATGTTTTTAACAAATTCCAGCAGAAGTCCAATACGGGAATTTCCATTGAGCCCACTCACTTTTAGGTTTCAGTATATTCCTGGGCAGAGCAGAGAGTCTCTCAGGTGAGGTTTCTGAGTAAAAGTTAAAAATAATAGTAGAAAAGTAGCATCAAATTTTGGGGGCTTATAAATATCCAGCAGAAACTAAGGAAGTGTGTTAAGACATCCGGCTAGAGTAACCCATCTGGAGAGTCATGAGTAGAGCAGACTGTTTCTTCAGCTGAGGCTTTCAAGTAAAAGAACAATTAGCAATTGGGTTCTCACAAGGTCAGCAGAAACTGGCTGGGAAAATTATGACCATCCAGTCAGGATCATTCAGTGCTAGAGTTGCCATGTTGAAACTTTTTTTCTTATTTTTTAAATTAGTGTTATTTTTGTCTGTGTATGAGGATGTACGTCTGCATGTAGGTCTGTGCACCCGCTGCATCGGTTGCCAATGCCCACGGGAGGCAGAAAAAGGCGGGTCATCGGGATTCCCCTGGAAATGCAGTTCTCCTGGAATTCGGAGTTTCAGAAGATGGGTTTTAGCATGCCATGGGATTGCTGGGCTCGAACCCCGGGCGGATCCTCTGCAAGAGCAGTTGGTGCTCTTAACCGCTAGGCTATCTCTCCAGCCCCGAACTTTCTTTTCATGGGTTACTGAACTTCTGACTTCTCTTTCCCATAGTAGTAGGTTTATATCAGGAAAAACACTAAGCCTGTGTTGGAAATGATTTGCTTTCTGGCTCTTTTCAAGAATACAGTACAGTAGCGCGTATCTATTGGATTGTCATGCTGTCAAATTATAATTCTCCTATAACCAGGCAAATATTAAATCCAATAGCAGCTATAGAGTTGGTCTGTTGTATGTTGCGGAGTTGTGCTTTGGTAATTTTGTATTATTGTGTAGAAATGGACCATGCTGGCCATTCATTTTTTTTTCCAAGGGCCTACTATTAGTCCAATTAAAATTCTAACAATGTAGTTATATCTGTGGTTGCCTGTGGTCAGGAAGAGGCAACCACAACGTCTACTCCTGCTTGGACCTTCGTCGTCTTTCCTATGTTCATTCTTCAATTTTTATTTTTTGGATTTACAGAAGTCTTCTGCATCTGAACTGGAGTCCACTNAGGGGGGGGGGGAGGAGGAGGAGGAGGAGGAGGAGGAGTGTGGAGAGGAGGAGGAGGAGGAGGAGGAGTGTGGAGAGGAGGAGCCGAGTGAGGAAGGCAGAACAGGCGCCGTCCCTGTTTGGGAGCGTGGCGACTGGGTGAAGCGTGCTGGGGATGAAGTTCGAAGTTTCTAGAGCATTTGTGAGATGCAGAAGGAAAAGCAGTTGAGTTCAGTCTCTCAGAGGAAAGCGCACGCTAAGGACGGGATAATCCTGCTGGGGCTGGCTTCTGCTTGGGAATTCTGGTTCTAACAGATTTCTGGGAGACAGAGGCCAGCCTGGTCTACATGGCGAATTCCAGGCCAGCTGGGGTTACAGGGAGACTCTGTGTCAATGCCCCCCAAATAAAACCGAATCAGGAAAATGAAGATGGCTGCAAGGCTTGGATGTGGCTCCAAGCTTCTGTCCTCTCCACACACCTAGCCAGACCATGGGACAGACACCATCAGCTACTGCTCTGTTGTCTGCATCTGACTAGGGTCAGGCAAGGGAAGGGAAGTGCAGAATTAGGTGTCTGCAGCCCTGGTCCCTGGCCCCATGTCACCACTGCTTTTAGCTACCACTGAGGTCATGCTTGGCCAGAGACTGTCCTGCCGGGTCTGTGAGGACCACAAGTGTCAACCCTGCCACTTTACACCCTGCCACATTCTATGGGCAGCCTTCACTCACATAAAATGAGGACACTATGGCAAATTTGAGCACTATTTAGACAATCATCTCTCAGAGCGCAGCACACTTTGCAGCAGGCTTGGTAGCACATGCCCCACACCTCAGCAGTCCAGCACTTGGAAGGTTGACGTACAAGAATCAGTTTAGGGTCATCCCTGGCTACTTAAGAATTCAGGGTCATCCTGGGCTACATGGGACCTTGTCTCAACAAACAAACAAACAAACAAACAAACAAACAAACAGTTACGCAGCTGGATGGGCCCAGCTCCCCAGACCGTACAGGAGGCCCAGGGCAAGCCTGTGCTGCCCCCCCAGTGGGAAAGCTCCGAGCCAGGACAGGGCACAGCAAAGGGAGCGAATCCTGCCAACGCCATGGCTTCCCTGCAATGTGCTTCCAGAAGCGTGCACTTTTCCACAGCCTCAGCACAGACTAAGGTTGAAACCCAGGGGGCTGGGCAGGTGGACCCAGGGGTTAAGGAGCTGCTGCCAGCCGCATCCTGCCTCTACATCCGTGTGCACACGAATGAAAAATAGCAATCCTAGCCAGGCGTGGTGGCACACACCTTTAATCCTAGCACTCGGGAGGCAGAGGCAGGTGGATCTTTGTGAGTTCAAGGCCAGCCTGGTCTACAGAGTTAGTTCCAGGCCAGCTGGGGCTACATGGAGACCCTGTCTCAAAAAGACCAAAAATAAAATAAATAAAATAAAATAAAAATAGCAATCCTCTTTAAGCAAGACTCCTGCGGGGACCATGGATCTGTCTCTCAATTCCCCCCATGCACCTTGCCTGGTACAACTCAAAAGGCAGCATGAGGCCCCGAACTCCATGCGGGGCCCAGGGGTCCTCTTCTGGAACGCCCAGGCACGCCCAGATCCGCAGGGCAGGGGACAAGGCCGGGTCCTGACACTGTCCAGGGACAGCCTGTGCACACGACCCGGTAGGAAGGGTCGGAGACCAGGAACACGACATGTGCTTCAAGTCCAGGAAATCACAGGGCACTCACAGGGCGTCGGGCGCCTGGGACGGGCCTTGGACTCGGGACAGGTGGGTTAGCCTAGAACGCCAGGTCTGTGACGCACTTCCACCGCCAGGCGGGTGCGCCAGACCGAGTTGCAGCTTTGAAGGCACAGGGCTGAGATGAAGGGAGAGACCTCACAAGAAGTCCCTGAGCGGAAGTGAGGCTTTCACAACCGGAAGCAGCTGAAGGTGGCACGTGAGCCTTGGCGTAGTAGGGCACACAGGGTCCAGAGTACAGGTTCCCACGGTCATGAGTCCCAGCACTTGCCTGGCGCCTACGTCGCCTTGGGGGCAAAGCTGGCAGTGCTTCTGGAAACTTCTGAGACCCTACACTGAGTCTCTCTTTAAAAATAACTTATTCCGGGACTGGAGAGATGGCCTAGCGGTTAAGAGCGCCGACCGTTCTTACAGAGGACCCGGGTTCGATCCCCAGCACCCACATGGCGGCCGAGAACCGTCTGAAACTCCAATTCCAGGAGAACTCCAGTTCCAGGGGAATCCGAGACCCTCTTCTGACCTCCGCGGCATTGCACGACACGGGTGCACAGACTTGCATGCAGACAGTACATTCATACACATACAGAAATAAATAAAAATTAATAAAAAAAAAAATTAAAAAAAAAAGAAAAAAAAATAACTTATTCCATGTGTTGGAGTGTTTTGCACCATGTATGCAGATGCACCCATGTCATGCAATGGCCGCGGAGGTGAGAAGAGGACGACAATCCCCTGGAACTGGAGTTACAGTTGTCAGCCGCCACGTGGGTGCTGGGAACCGAACCTGGGTCCTCTGCAAGAGCAGCCAGTGCCCTTGACCACAGAGCCAGTGCTCCAGACCCCAAAAATCCCTTCTGAAAAGAAATGTATTTTGGGAGATGAGGCAGGATTTCTACAAAGATAAACAGCTTCCATTGAACAAAAAACTATCAGAATTAGGTGGTGCTGTGTTAGGGGATCCTACGTCTGCTGAGGTGTGCATGGGGAGGCACGGCTCCCAGGAGCATCTCTCAGCTTGTCTGGGGCGGAGATCTGTCCACTCTCATCTTCCTGGTCTTACTGGTGCACAGTCCTGAAAGTGATTTCCTCCTCTGCCATCACCTGTCTTCCATCAGAGTCCTCAACAGTGTGCACCACGGTTCACAGCATGGGATGGGTAGGTGGATGGGTGGATGGGTGGGTGGATGATGGATGGGTGGGTGGATGATGGATGGGTGGGTAGGTGGATGGGTGGATGATGGATGGGTGGGTAGATGGGTGGATGGGTATATGGATGGATTGTTGGGTGAGTGGATGGTTGGGTGGGTGGATGATGGGCGGATGATGGATGGGTGGATGGGTGGATAGGTGGATGGGTGGATGGTATGTGGATCGGATGGGTGGGCAGCCTGGTGGGTGGATAGAGGGATGGGTGCATGGACATGTGACTAGACTGGTGGGTGGGTGGATGGAAGGATGGGTGGATGCGAGGATGGGTGGTGGATGAATAGATACAATGAGTTCCAGCCATGCAATGGAATATCACCTAACCATGAGAAGAAAATTCTGACACCTGACCCAACCTTGTGGACAGGATTCCCATTTGAAATGAGCCAAACACAGAAAGACCCTGACAGAGGAATCCTACACTCAGGGGGTCCAGTGGTGAGCAGATCAGAGACAGGAGAACAGATATGGGGTGGGGAGGGCAACGGCGGTGGATGTCCAGAGCTTGTTTGTGAAAACAACACGTGAGGTGGGTGTGGGCTGGGGCCACAGGGACGAGCTTCAAGTCCTGCCCGTGCTCTGCTGGGTGGGCTTCGCTCTGCTCTCCTCCTGCCCTCCCCATTCTCCAGTCTGGTCTTAACTGGTCTCTTCACCGCTATTCCATCCAGGCCCCTCTAATATCCCTGAAGCGACTGATGTACAAGGCTGTGCCCAGTCCCCTAGGACAGGTAACAGGGAAAGTGACTGGCTCCTTTGGTGAGCACCATGGGCCCGTGTGGCCTTCAAAGACAGGCCACTCCATCCTGGTCACCATCCTGGTCACCATCCTGGCCACCATCCTGGCTGTGACTTCAAGCTGTGCACACCAGTCTTGAGCACAGACCCTAGAAGCCTATGTGAGCCCAGAGGTTCCTCCCCAGCAGTACAGGACATCTGATGCCTGGGGACACAGGCCAAGCTTAACGGCCACATTTTGCTCAGCTGTCACTGATGTGAACAAGGAACCAGAGACAGGACGGGAAGAGGGTGGGCAAGCTGTGTGCTGATCAGACTTCATTCCCCCAAATGGGCTGGGCTGTCACCGTGAAGCCCTGGGCTCATCCCCGACACTGCATGAACCAGACATGGCATGCAGTGCAGGCCTGTCAGCCCAGAACCAGGAAGTAGAGGCAGGATCAGGAAGTGGAGGCAGGAAGTAGAGGCAGGATCAGGAAGTAGAGGCAGGATTAGGGTTCAAGGTCATCAGCCACATGGCACATCTGAGGGCAGCCTGGGCTGGCTACATGAGACCCTGTCACACACTTGCACAGGCTGAAGGGGCATAGCCAGGTAGGTGTGGGGTGCACAGCACTGGGGAGGCAGAGGCAGGCAGAGGCAGGCCGATCCCTATGAGACTGAGGCCAGCCTACTCTGCCCAGTGCTGCCCTGTTTCAAAAGCAGACAGTCAAAACTGGGTGGGGCCAACCAGGCTGCTCGGCAGGTAAAGGCTTGCCACCAAGCCTGATGATCTGAGTTTCATCCCTGGGACCTATATGGTGCAAGGAGCTGACTCCTTACACATGTTGTCCTGTGACCGCCACATGTGATGCTCACATGCATACATATACAAAATAAATGTAATTAAAGGTAATAAAGTAACTTGTTTCCCAATATAGTAAAAATACTGTGTGGTGCCGACCTGCAGTCCAGTGTTGGGAGGAGAGACTGTCTGGCTTAGCCTGACCAGGGAGCCTCAAGGGAGAGACCCTAACTCACAGACGGAAGTGGAGCGTGTGAGGACTGCCCCCGAATTTGTTCAGCACCTGCACACACAAAAATACTTTTTCTTTAAAATTTTTTTTATTTATTCTTGTATGTATGTATAAGAATATAATGTCTGCATGTAGGTTTGTGCACCCATGTCGTGCAATGCCGCGGATGTCAGAAGAGGGTGTGGGATTTCCCTGGAACTGGAGTTAAAGACGGTTCTCAGCCGCCTTGTGGGTGCTGGGGATCGAACCCAGGTCCTCTGCAAGAGCAGTTGGCGCTCTTAACTGCTAGGCCATCTCTCCAGCCCCACAAATATTTTTTCAAAGCAGGATTTGGCCCAACGGCCATGGTTCCCAGCTTCTCGCTGGGCTCCGGCTGGAGCTCCTGCTCTGGGCCTCCTGCAGAACAGGTCCACACCACCCTGGCACGGCCACTCCCTGGCCCTGCCTGGGTGTCACAGGGGGGTACAGGGTGGGGACACCCCATGACACCTCTGCACAGTGCAGTCTGCTCCTCCTTCCAGGGGCACCTGCAGACAGCCACAGGCTCCTTCTAAACTTTGCTAAACCTGACCATTCAGTACCCTGGCAGCTGCCACCCCCTCCCCCGGTCTGTTGCCTCTGCCCTTTGCCCTGGGTGCTCGGTCCCCATTCTCAAATGCTCTCCACATGGTGAAAATGACTTCAGACCTCTGGGAGAAAAGGGCTGACCAAAGCTAGATATGCCTCAGTGGGCAAGAGTAATTGCTTTGCAAGTGTGAGGACCCAAGTTCAAATCCTGGCACCCACATAAAAAGCTGGGGGGGGGGAGAGAATGAATTAAGTCTCATGTAGCCTAGGCTGGCCATAAACTCACTTATGTAGCTGAGGCTGCCCTTACCCTCCTGATCCTCCTCCCAAGTGCTGCAGTGACAGGATGGCCGTGCCCCGTCCCAGCAGAGGGCCCTCTGCTCACCTGGCCTTGCCTCGCCTCTATTGTTAACAGCCCTATAACTTTCCGTGTTAAGCCATGGACCTAGATGGTGCACGGTCTCCACCCCAGAAACCATTTGATGCTGTGTGCTTTGGGCAGCAAGTGGTGGCCAGTCAGCCATCTTGGTGGAGAGTCACGCAACTGAATCTAAAACAAGCAGCAGCCAGGGCTGCGGAGCGCAGGCTGGAGTGGCGGGGCCTCCCCGGATGCACATCAGAGGACGGGAATGCTGCTTCAAGGACAAAGTGCAAAGTGCAAAGCGTGGAGGTGCACAGGGCCGGGACTGAATTCAAGTCCTGGCATGAAGGCTGGCAGCCCCTGCCTCCAGGTGGCTCCCATCCTGACGTCACAGGGCTGGCACGCCAGAGCTGTGATCGGCTTGGAAATGTTCCCTTCTTTAAGATAGCCAGTCCAGCCAGACGGCCACCAGCAAAATGTACCATCCTGTGATGCCCACATGCCGGCCCTGAGACCAAACAAAAATGGCTTTGAAGCTGGGGTCCTGGCCATGCCCCAGTGGGAACATCTGGTGGGCAAGTGCAAGGGCCTGCCTCAGACCCCGCACTGCAAAGTAACATCAATTTAAAAAGAAATAATATAAAATAAGATGCACAGAACGCAGAGTGTGGGATGGGGGAGCCCCAAAAGAGAGAGAGTGAAGAAAGGAGGGGTCAAGTGTCACCTTCGGGTCCCTAGGCAAAACCTGGAGAAGGTGGCTGCCGGGGCTTTGGGTGAAGTTCTGACACTCAGGAGAGGTTAGAGAAGAGGTCAGAAAGGCGGTCAGTGTAAGAACTAGGGTCGGACAGGCCACAGGGCTGTGACAAGGACAGTGACACAAAACTGTGCCATCAGCTGCTCCAGCTGTAGCTAATTCAGTTCAACTGCAGATCCCCTGGGACCTTCTGGAGCAGAGGGTTGAGGGGGACGGACCTGCAGAGGCCTGGGAGGACAGTGACCCCAAGGTGAGAAGCAAGGCTTTGGCTCCTGCAGAGGGTAGTAGCCCCACTGATGGAGTGGGGCACATGTTTGGGGCATGGAGACACTGGATGGTCCCTCAGATGTCTGGTCAGGCAGAATGGAGCTACAGCCAGCTGCCAGACAGAGAGGGAGCTGGGCGTCAGAGACCCTAGTCTCTGAGCCCCAACAAACTTAAAGGCTGTTTCCCCCTTTTCCCTGTGAATCCAGCTCAGAGCCCTCAGGCCCTAGTCATGATACCACAAGGCTTCTCCCTAGAGCCTGACTCATGAAATTACAGCTCGCAGGTGGTGGGAGGCAAGAGGGTCAGGAGTTCAAGGCCTCCAGGGTGTGGTGAGTCTGAGGCCAGCCTGGACTACATGAACCCTTGTCTTCAAATTTTCCTTTGATGACATTGGAGCTGACTAGAAACATGGGGGTGGGCCAGTTATCTCTAATTCCCATTGTATGTATGTGTGCCCCCTTCTCCATCCATCTACACACCACATGTCAACTATTCTACCCACCAACCCATCCATCATCCATCCATCCACTATCCATCCATCCATCCATCCATCCACCATCCATCCATCCATCCACCATCCATCCATCCATCCATCCACCATCCATCCACCATCCATCCATCCATCCATTCACCATCCATCCATCCATCCATCCATCCATCCATCCACCATCCATGCACCCACCCATCCACCATCCATCCATCCATCCACCATCCATCCATCCACCATCCACCATCCACCATCCATCCATCCACCATCCATCCACCCACCCACCATCCACCCATCCATCCATCCCTCCATCCACCATCCCTCCATCTACCATCCATCCATCCATCCACCATAAATGTCCTCTGTTCTTTGGGGATCTGGCTTTTCTCTGAGTCTCAGTCCATGTGTCTGGGTATAACTAACTGATCCATTCCTTTGTTTAAGAGGTGACCAGATGACCAGGACTGGCCATTTTGAACATTCTGTCCTCTTGGTCACTTTTATTAGGTAAGAGCTGGGCACGTGCTCTCTAGATGGGTCCCAGACAACTCTCTGGCTCTTAGGGACAGGATACACAGTGTTAGTAGAGTACAGGCCTGAAAGATCCCCTCCTCCACCATGAAGTACATGAACAATGTGGGAGTAAAGCTACGGCAGAGCAAAGACTGGTACCTGATGCCATCCTTTGAGCACCTGGGTGCAGCTAAGCCTGAGGCCAGTGCTCCAGAAATGTCCCAGTCAACAAAGTCACTTATGGTAAACAGTTTAAGCTAAAGGTTCTGTCAGTTTTCCAAGCAGGTTGAAAACTCCCTATGAGCATTTCAGAAGAAACATTGGACAGCTTTTCTTCAAGCCCTTATTATTGAAAGTTCAAGCAAAAAAAATCATCAGCTATGCCTGAATACTTGTTAGAAGCCTACAGTCTCTCAGACTTCATCCGAGACCCAGTGAACCACACTCCGCATGCAGTCAGGTTTCCTCGGGAGACATCAATGCATCCTGCAGCTAGAGACACACTCTTAAAAACAACTCAAGCTTCCAACAGAATCAGATGCCTTTGAAGAGTCTTCCCAATCCTGAGTCCTGTGACCTGTTTCCAACTTTCTGCTGGAAAGCTGTAAGGGAGAGAGGCTGGCAGGGAGCCTGTCAAAGCCCTTGGCCTAGCAGGGAGAAGAACCTAGGGGAGGTTTCTCTGGTCCAGTTTGAGTGAGGAAGCTCTGATTTCCTTTGAAGTCTGAGCTGTAAGCACTTAGGGCTGGAGGAAAGTGAGGAAGGCTGCGGCTAGCTGCAGCCAAGTCCTGAGGGGCATGGGACCCTTCAACCCCAGAGATGGGCTCCTTAATTTAACCCTTTACTTTTCTTCCTTTGGAATGGCCATAGCTCTACCTCCCCATGAGTTCCAAGNTCCACCATCCATCCATCCACCATCCACCATCCATCCATCCATCCATCCATCCATCTACCATCCATCCATCCACCTATCCACCATCCATCCATCCATCCATCCATCTACCATCCATCCATCCACCCATCCACCATCCATCCATCCATCCATCCATCTACCAATTATGCATCAATTATCCATCTATCCATCCATTGATCTTCCATCCACATAGTAAGTGTGCTCTCTAATGCCAGCCACAGGGCTACCAGCACATGTCCCCCAGAAGAGAAAGTCCTTAGATCCCCAAGGACTCAAATCCCTTTTCAAGCACACAGACATCCACAGTCCTTGTGAATGGCACAGAAATCCAGAGAGCTCTGAGCACTGGAAGCTTTTTTTTTGATAACCAAGCCAACAAGAAGGCACACAAAGCTATCTGCAGTCGCTCTGACACTCCATGTAAGGTACTCCCCTGTGGTCACTCTGTTGTTCCATGTAAAGTACTTGGAATTCAAGGCAGGAACCAAGATGTGTCTCAGCCCAAATCCTTGGAGACAGAGGTGCACATGTCCCCTCTCCTGCAGTGCTGAGGGTTGAGGGGTGACATGGTCCCTCCAGGCCAGCCACCTCACTTTTAAGAAACTTCCATAGCTTACAAACAAGCATGGGAGGGGACTGCATTGTTTAGTTTAAACAGACTCAATTTCTGCTAGTTACAAAGAAGCAAAGCGTTGGGCTGCACTCCCAGCCCCACAGGATGCACAGATACATAGAAAACAAGTAGAAACATGAGCCATCCAGCCCAAGGACTTAACAAGCAAAACAGTTAATAAGCAGAATGCACTGATGGAGTCTGCAAGACGGCTCAGCAGGTAAAGGTACTTGCAGCCAAGCCTGACCACCTGAGTTTGATCCCTGGAACCTACAGGTAGAGGTGAGCACTTGGCTCTTGTAAGCTTCAGCAAGCACACAGAGTTAAATAAAGTTAAAATTAAAAAAAAAAAAATAGCACAACCAACACATTTGAAGTTACCAGGCCCGTTTCATGAAGCTAGGAAATTAGTGGGTGGGTCTCAAAGGGCTGGTCTGTGACTGGGCCCACTCTCAGTCCACGGCCTCCCTGGGGCTCCAGTGTTCGGAACCCACCTGACAGGGGAGAGAGTTCAGCACCCCTTTGCTAAGCCCTCTGGGCTCCTGTTGAACAGGAAAACTGGAAATCCACACCACCGCCTCATTGGGCCGTTTTTCCCATCAAAGTTTGGTCCAAAACTGCACCAGGCCTGTGGATAACGTGGCTCTGGTGATTAAGGAAATGAAACTTCTTTCCTGGAGGCCCGGCCACAACTGTGGTTTCTCCAGAGGGAGGAGGTGAGACCACACCCAGTGGATTTTCTAGTCTACTCAGGTCCTTGAACTTGCACAGGAGGAAGGGCGGGGACTCCCACCCAGAAAAAAACAGACAGCAAGGACACTCTGTCAAAGACTGCTTTGCCCCATGCAAAAGATTAAAAAAAAAAAAATCAAAACAAAATAGGAGGACCCCGGTTTGATTCCCAGCACCCACACGGCAGCTAAGAACCTTCTTTAACTCCAGTTCCAGGGGAATCCAACACCCTCTTCTGACCTCCGCAGCATTGCACGACATGGGTGCACCTACTTACATACAGATAGTACACTCATAACACATAAAGTAAATATAATTTTTTAAAAAAGCCGGGCATGGTGGCAAACGCCTTTAATCCCAGCACTTGGGAGGCAGAGGCAGGCAGATCTCTGTGAGTTCAAGGCCAGCCTGGTCTGCAGAGTGAGCTCCAGGCCAGCTGGGTCTAAAGGGATACCCTGTCTCAAAAATAACAAACAACAAAAAAATAAAAAATAAAATAAGAAACAAAATAAAACAAAAAATCCAAAATAAAAAATTCCCAGCTTTAACAAAAGTTTGGTATTATTTGTCTGCAAGTGCCTTCATTTCCCTCTAAATTAAAGATCCTATGATGGGTCAGTGAAATGGCTCAACAGGTCAGTGTGCTTTCTGCCAGGTCTACAGACGGGAGTTCCATCTCTGGGGCCCACAAGGTAGAAGGTAAGAGGTCACTCCTCCAAGCTGTCCCCTGCCCCCTCGTACATTGGAAAATAAAAAGAGTTGACATAAATCATAAGGAAACCCATAAATACATATAATTAGTATAGGCTAATAAAGATCATTTAACACCTAATCCTTGTAGGGCTGATGGGGGTGAACGCATCAATATTGTTGTTCTTGTTATGTTTTGGGGGAACAGGAATTGCGTGAAAACCTGGGTGACTCTGGATCTACCTGTAAAGCTGATGTAGGGGTCTTCATCAAACACCACAGTGTCAAGTTATTTATTGTACAAAGCAAAAAAAGGGGGGGCAGAGAGTCCTAAAGACCCCCTAAACGTCGTATAGTCTGCAGACCCGCAGGCAGGGAGTTCACCCCTGCGCCTGTGGGGAGCGTCAGGGCCCAGCAAGGGGGGGGGGCGGGAGTAAACATCCCCGCGGAGACATACTCTCCCCCGCCTGGGCAGAAAACACCGGCAGTTTTGGGCTATTCCACCCAACACACATTTAATGCGTTTGTATTTTTGGGGGTTTTTTGTTTTGTTTTGTTTTTAAGTTTCAGTTTTCTGGATTTGGGATCTTTGCGGAGAAAGGTGCGCGCACGAGTTTCCTGAGCAAGCGTGGGAAAATATCCAAAGACCCGGGGTTCCCCAAACCGTGGGAGGAAGAGGGGAGCCGGAGTGTCTGAGCATTCCTTGGGCGAGGGTTTGGGGTGCAGAGGGGAGGCCAGAGCCCCAGGAAGCTCCTTTCTGGGGCTGGGAGTGGCGAAGTGCGTAGCGAAGTCGGGTTCCTCCCAGAACGAACGTACTATTCGAGCGGAAGGCCAGAGGGTGCGGGGAGAGGGGGGGACCCCGTCCGGGAGGCCTGGGCCATAGTCCCCATGTATATGCGGGCTGGGGTGAGGCAGCACAAAGTTGGGGTGAAATGGAGAAAGATCCCTGGAAGTCAATTTCAGGAGTGAGAGGAAGGGTCTTGGGTGCCCCGATTTCTGGGGTGTAGACGGAAGAAGCCCCCGATTTCAGACTATGGAGTGAGGGAGCCAGAGGAGGACCCCAATTCAGCCCTCGAGGACGGAAGCCGAGGCTGCTTCGCCCCCCCCTCCCCCCCCCCCGCCATGCCAGCTGCTGCAGATGAAAACCTACAGAGAGGCGGCTACGCAAGTTCCCACCCTCAGCGCAGATTCGGTGTGTCCCGGGCGGAGTCCCTGTATCTCGCAAAGTTTGAAGAGTTTGCGAAGGGTCCCCCCAGGGCCTGGCGCCCCGGATGGGGTCTGAGGAGTCATCCCACCACGCAGATTAGGGGTCCCCGCACTGGCGAATGGCCTGCGCTGCGAGGGGTCCCCAAGTCCCGCCAGCCGGCACCCGCAGATCCCCGCCAAAGCTCGCTGCCAAGCCAGAGCGCCGCGACCCCGCCAGCGGGGTCCCCACCGTCCGGCCCCGCCGCCCAGCCCCGGCGCTCACCTGGAGTTCGGCTGCGAGTTCGGGCTGCGGCTCCCGCGGCGGCGGCTGCTTGTCGCCCGGCGTTGGTAAGTAACAGTCTCCACGGCTACAGTATCTATGGCGGCGGCTCCTCCTCCCGCTCCGCCACCCGCAGCGCCGCCCGCACCCCGCGCCCGCTTGCCAGCCCGCCTGCCAGGGTCTCGCGCTGCTCCGCGGGGCGGGGCGTTGCGCCCGGCAACGGTTACCAGGCTGCACGCCCCGCCCTCCCAACGGGCCGCCTACGCCACGCCCATATCCGCCCCCAACTGCCTCGGGAAGGGCGCGAGGCCAGTCCATTGGCTATACGCGATGACTGTCACGGGTCAGGGGCGGGGCCGAGGCGACAAGCTGGACCAATCACTGCGGTGGAGGGCGTGGTCTAGTGGGAGGCGCGCGAGGCTGAGGAAGGGTTGGCTCTAAGGCGCCCCTCGAGGGCCGCAGGGGTTGGAGCGTGCCTGGGAAGCCCGTTTTGTTTTTTTTTTTTCCTCCCCCAGAATTTCAGCGATTCCGTAAGATGTAGAGTCGTTATCTGTCTAGGGGATCATCGGATTCTGGCCTCCTGCTTGTTTTTCCATGCTCCAAAAACTGAAAATTCCTTAAAAAAATTTTTTTATACTATTTTTAAATTTTTTTTATTTTTTTTAAATTTTTTATTAATTTTTTATTTATTTCTCCATGTGTATGAATGTACTGTCTGCATGCAAGTCTGTGCACCCGTGTCGTGCAATGCCGCGGAGGTCAGAAGAGGGTCTCGGATTCCCCTGGAACTGGAGTTCTTCTGGAATTGGAGTTTCAGACGGTTCTCGGCCGCCATGTGGGTGCTGGGGATCGAACCCAGGTCCTCTGCAAGAGCGGTCGGAGCTCCTAACTGCTAGGCCATCTCTCCAGCCTCCTTTTTATACTATTTTTTATGTGTATGAGTGTCCTCTCTGCATGTAGGTTGGCGCACCCATGTCGTGCAATGCCGTGGAGGAGGTCAGAAGAGGGTATCAGATTCCCCTGGAACTGGAGTTAAAGCCGGTTCTTAGCTGCCATGTGCTGGGAATCGAACCCGGGTCCTCTGCAAGAGTAGTCGGTGCTCTTAACCACTGAGCCATCTCTCCAGCCCCCCTTTTTTGTTTTAAGGAACAAATTGACACAGGGTATCCTGACTTTAAATTCACTATATAGCAAAGAGCAGAGGCTGGCCTTGATCTCTGATCCCAGTTAAGCTAACAACTTAGATAAACAGGCAGACATATATATTATATATAATATATATTTATAAATGAGAGACAGATGTTAGGTATTAACATATATGTGTATGTTTGTGCATTTGTGTGTATATATCTTTAAAAATTTTTTGTGTATGTTTGTTTTGCCTGCATGTGTGTAAGTGCACCCTTGTCATACAATGCCCATGGAGGCTAGAAGAGGGGCAGTTAGCCTAATTTGGGTGCTGGGAACTGAACCTGGGTCCTCTGCCACAGCATTGGTCCTACACTAACCGCTGAGCAATCTCTCTGGTTCGAGATTTGAATATTTTAAGCATTTCTTTGGTGTGCGTGTCTGTGTGTGCACATGGGGAGGTCAGGAGGCAATCTGGGGGAGTGGGTTCTCTCCTTCCACCATGTGGGGTCCCAAAGATGAACTCAGAACGTCAGACTTGGTGCCAGGCTCCCTAACCCCGAGCCCTCTCACCAGCTCCTCTTTCATGGGTATCTTATGTCAAAGGATGCAGGCTGAAGGCCTGGACATGAATGGCCTCGGGCCTTGCACGTTTTCAAAGGTGTTTGCTAGGAATCTTAAACACCTTTGTTAAAGTATGCTGTCTGCCTGTGGGGCATTCATCCACTGTAACTCTGTCCCCTGGGAACAGGACTGTGCTCCTGTCTGGGGACATCCCATGCTCTTCATTTAGGCTCCTTAGCAACCACTTGAAGATAACAGGCTCCAGGCCCACCCAAATCCCATCTACACATAACAGCTGTGAAGGTCGTAAATCAGGCATCCACACTCCCACTTTCACAGACATCTTTTTTAGCGCCTGTCTCATAACCGTGCTTAAAATAGTAAAGGGGCTATAGAGTTGGCTCAGGGGTTAAGAGTACTGGCTTCACTTGCAAGGACCTGGGTTCAATTCCCAGCACTGACATGGTGGCTAACAGTCCTCTGTAACTTCCAGTTCCAGCAGATCCGACTCCTTCTGACCTTCACAGGCATTGTATGAGACAGGTGCGCTTACATACATGCAAGCATAAAACTCATACACAGGGCTGGAGAGATGGCTCAGTGGTTAAGAGCGCCGATTGCTCTTGCAGAGGACCCGGGTCCGATTCCCAGCACCCACATGGCGGCTAAGAACCATCTTTAATTCCAGTTACAGGGGAATCCGACACCCTCTTCTGACCTCTGCAGCATTGCACAACAAGGGTGCATCAACTTACATGCAGACAGTACACTCATACACATAATAATAATAATAGTAATAATAATAATAATAATAATAAAATTTAAAAGTGTCTTTTAAAAACTCATACACATAAAATAAAAATATTAAAAGTGTCTTTTAGGCATGGGTGTGATGGCACACTTTAATTCCAGCACTCCAGAGGAAGAGGCCTGAAGATCTTTGGACTTGAGGCTAGCCTGGTCTACACAGCAATTTCCAGGCCAGCCAGGGATACATAGTGAGATCCTGTGTGCTGAATAGTCTTAGTGTCAACTTTACACACCTGGGTTGAGGGAGGCTCAATTGGGGAATTTCCTCCATTGGACTGGCCTGTGGCCATGTCTGTGGAGTATTTTCTTGATTGTTGAGAGGGCCCAGTCTACTGTGGGTGGTGCCACGCCTGGGCAGGTTGTTGTGTATTGTATAGGAAAGCAGGCTGAGCCTGGGCCAGGGGAGCAAGCCAGGGAGCAGTGCTCCTCCACAGCCTGTGCTCCAGCTCCTGCCTCCAGGTTCCTGCCCTGAGTTCCTACCTCGGGCTCCTTCAGTGATGAAATGCGACCTGGGAGATGTGGGACGAGTCAACCCTTTCCTCCTCACGTTGGTGTCGGTCAGTGTTTTGTCACAGCAGTGGAAGGCAAAGTAGAACACCCTATCTCCAAAAACAACTGAAGCCATCATAACTACATATTCCTGTTTAAAGCGATCCCCCTGCTTTAGCTTGGGGGTGCCAGGATAAATAGGTGTGTGTCACTCCACGCAGCTTTAAAAAAATTTATCATCTTCATTTTATGTGTATGAATGTTTTACCTGCAGAGATGTAAATGCAACTGTTTTGCACAGTGCCCACGAAGATAAGAAGAGGGCATCAGGTTCCCTAGAACTGGAGTTGCAGATGGTTGTCAGCCGCCATATGGGTTCTGGGAACTAAACCTGAGTCCTCTGCAAGAGCAGCCAGTACTCTTAACCACTAAGCCAGCTCTCCAGCCCCACTAGCTTTAAAAACAATTACATACTTTGTTTTCTCAGAGCCAACTATGGCTCCCACTACCTAGGACACATTTGAGGCTCAGACACGAGAGCAGATCTGAAAAGCTCTCCTGAAGCTGGGCTTTCTACTGGGTTAAAATAATAAAAGAGGGCTGGAGAGTTGGTTCAGCAGTTAAGAGCACCAACTGCTCTTGCAGAGGACCCGGGCTCGATTTCCAGCACCCACATGGCAGCTAAGAACCCTCTTTACTCCAGTTCCAGGGGAATCTGACACCCTCTTCTGTCCTCCGCAGCATTGCACGATGTGAATGCACCTACTTACATGCAGACAGTACACTCATACACATAAAAATAAAATAAAATAAAAGATAGATAGATGATGGATGATTGATAGATGATAGAGATAGATAGATAGAGATGGATGATAGATAGATGATAGATGACAGAGATAGATGATAGAATAGATAAGATAGATGATGAGACAGATGATAGACAGATGATAGATATATAGATGATAGATATAGATTGATAAATGATAGATGGTACATAGATGATTGATTGATAGATGCTAGATGATAGACAGATGATAGAGCTGTATAGATAGATGAGAGAGATAGATGAGATAGATGACATATATAGATGATAGATGATAGATATGTAGATGATAGATATATGATAGATGGTAGCTAGCGAGCTAGATAATGTAGGAAATAAATGTGGACCCCTTGGGTGCAAACAAAGCTGACCAATAGAGGGCAGTAGAGACCAAATACAGCCACTGGTCAGATGCAGAACTCCCTCAAGCCTGTGACCCCTACGGTGCAAATTGATGATTTCCAGTCATCAGGCCCCCATGAGGGCCTGAGTTTGAATCCCCAACACCCAACACGCATGTAAAAAGCTGAGTTTGGGGGGCTGGAGAGATGGCTCAGCAGTTAAGAGCACCGACTGTTCTTGCAGAGGACCCAGGTTTGATTCCCAGCACCCACATGGCAGCTAAGAACCCTCTTTACTCCAGTTCCAGGGGAATCTGACACCCTCTTCTGTCCTCCGCAGCATTGCACAACACGGGTGCACCAACCTACATGCAGACAGTACATTCATACACCTAAAAAAATATTAGGAGGCTGGAGAGATGGCTCAGTGGTTAAGAGCGTCGACTGCTCTTGCGGAGGATCCAGGTCCGATTCCCAGCACCCACATGGCGGCTAAGAACTGTCTTTAACTCCAGTTCCAGGGGAATCCTATGCCCTCTTCTGACCTCCACAGCATTGCATGACACAGATGCACCAACCTACATGCATAAAGTACACTCATACACATAAAAAATAATATATAGGGCTGGATAGCCTAGCGGTTAAGAGCATCGACTGCTCTTGCAGAGGACCCGGGTTCGATCCCCAGTACCCACATGGTGGCTGAGAACCATCTGTAACTCCAGTTCTAGGGGAATCCAACACCCTCTTCTGACCTCCGCGGCATTGCATGACACAGGTGCACAAACCTACATGCAGATAGTACATTCATACACATACAAAAATAAATAAAATAAAAAATATATAAATAATAAATAAATAAATAAATAAAATGTTTTTAAAAATTAGGGGCTGGAGAGATGGCTCAGCGGTTAAGAACACTGACTGCTTTTGCGGAGGACCTGGGTTCGATTCCCAGCACCCACACGGCAGCTACGAACTGTCTTTAACTCCAGTTCCAGGGGAATCCGATGCCCTCTTCTGACTTCTGAGGCATTGCATGACATGGGTGCACCAACCTACATGCAGAAAGTACACTCGTACAAATAAATAAATAAATAAATAAATAAATAAATAAATATTTTAAAAAGCTGAGTTTGGAGGCCAGGTGTGGTGATACACACATTTAATCCCAGCACTCAGGAGGAAGAGGCAGTCTGTATAGTGAGTTCCAGGCCAGCTGGGGCTACAGGGAGACCCTGTCTCAAAACAAAACAAAACAAAACAAAACAGAAAAGAAGCAACCAATGAGAAGCCCCAGTTCTCAGGAGTGTGAGCTCACCCACAGCTGGCCAGAAGCTGAGCCCACAGACAACTTAAGAATCCCACCTGTTGCCAGGCGTGGTGGTGCACGCCTTTAATCCCAGCACTTGGGAGGCAGAGGCAGGCGGGTTTCTGTGAGTTCACAGCCAGCCCGGTCTACATAGCAAGTTCCAGGACAGCTGTAGCTACAGAGAGACCCTGTCTCAAAAAGACAAAAAGAAAAAAAAAAGAAGAACCCCACCTGTCCCCACACAGCAAACACAGTGTGCCATTCACATCTGCAAAGAAGGCATGCCACAAGACCGAAGAGGCTGACTGTGATAACTTATTTGGGGGTTCCAAACTGCTCCTGGTAGGTGTTTTGGGGTTCACTTCTTCAGACCTGGGAAAGTGTTTTCTTTCTAGTATGAAGTCTGAGAACCAAGGCCCGGTGGCGGCCACACTGTCAGAGCTTCTGCTGAGACGGCTTTCCCAGGACCTCGATGGTGCATCATGTTCTGTGACACCGATTCTGTGGAAGACACGGTGGGATGAACTGGGGCACAGTGAGACACTGGCTTCTTTCAAACAGGATGTGAGGTCCCTCAGAGCAGGGAGCTGCCCACCTGGATGGGGGCACCTGTGGGAGGCTGGAGAGCAGAGACCAGGTGAGTGTGTGGGCTCCTGGCTGCAGGACCCTGTGGGTCCCGTGTGATGACCAGGTGAGTGTGTGGGCTCCTGGCTGCAGGACCCTGTGGGTCCCAAGTGATGGCCAGGTGAGTGTTTGGGCTCCTGGCTGCAGGACCCTGTGGGTCCCGTGTGATGACCAGGTGAGTGTGTGGGCTCCTGGCTGCAGGACCCTGTGGGTCCCGTGTGATGACCAGGTGAGTGTGTGGGCTCCTGGCTGCAGGACCCTGTGGGTCCCGTGTGATGACCAGGTGAGTGTGTGGGCTCCTGGCTGCAGGACCCTGTGGGTCCCGTGTGATGACCAGGTGAGTGTGTGGGCTCCTGGCTGCAGGACCCTGTGGGTCCCGTGTGATGACCAGGTGAGTGTGTGGGCTCCTGGCTGCAGGACCCTGTGGGTCCCGTGTGATGACCAGGTGAGTGTGTGGGCTCCTGGCTGCAGGACCCTGTGGGTCCCGTGTGATGACCAGGTGAGTGTGTGGGCTCCTGGCTGCAGGACCCTGTGGGTCCCGTGTGATGACCAGGTGAGTGTGTGGGCTCCTGGCTGCAGGACCCTGTGGGTCCCGTGTGATGACCAGGTGAGTGTGTGGGCTCCTGGCTGCAGGACCCTGTGGGTCCCGTGTGATGACCAGGTGAGTGTGTGGGCTCCTGGCTGCAGGACCCTGTGGGTCCCGTGTGATGACCAGGTGAGTGTGTGGGCTCCTGGCTGCAGGACCCTGTGGGTCCCGTGTGATGACCAGGTGAGTGTGTGGGCTCCTGGCTGCAGGACCCTGTGGGTCCTGTGTGATGACCAGGTGAGTGTGTGGGCTCCTGGCTGCAGGACCCTGTGGGTCCTGTGTGATGACCAGGTGAGTGTGTGGGTTCCTGGCTGCAGGACCCTGTGGGTCCTGTGTGATGACCAGGTGAGTGTGTGGGCTCCTGGCTGCAGGACCCTCTGTGTCCTGTGTGATGAGCACTCCAGGGGGAAGGGACACTGTAAGCAGGTCCAGTCCCCATGTCCTCAGTGTAACAGGAACCTACCCAAGAGCGAGCAAGAGACACAAATGCCATTAAAATGTCTTTAAATTTTTTATTTCTGTTTTATGTGTATGAGTGTATTGCCTGCATGTGTGTAAGTGCGCCTGTGCATGTAATGCCCATAGCAGCCAGAAGAGGGTGTCGGATCCCCTGGAGCTGGAGTTACAGGTGGTTCTTACCTGCCTTGAGGCTGCTGGGAACTGAATCTGGATCCTCTGCAGGAGCGTCCAGTTCTCTTAACCACCTAGCTGGCTCTCCAGCCCATTAAAATTTCTCAGTAAACAGGCTGGGGAGAAGGCTCGTGGGTTCGTTGCTTGCCACACGAGCACGAGGACCTGAGTTCGGTCTCCTAACACCTACCTACAATTTGGGTGTGGTTGTGTGTGCCTGAAACTCCAAATTCTGGGGAGGCTGAGACAGGAGGTCCCAGGGGTACCCGGCTGCCAGCCTGGCCCATCACCAACCTCCAAGTTCAACCAGAGACGCTGTCTCAAAAAACAAGGTGGATGGAAGTGGGGAAATGGCTCAGTGGGTAAGAGTGGCCCTGGAGGGCTGGAGAGATGGCCTAGCGGTTAAGAGCACTGACTGCTCTTGCATAGGACCCAGGTTCAATCCCCAGCACCCACATGGAGGCTGAGAACCATCTTTAACTCCAGTTCCAGGGAAATCCAACACCCTCTTCTGACCTCTGCAGAATTGCACGACACGGGTGCACAAACCTACATGCAGACAGTACATTCATACACATACAAAATAAAATAAAAAAAGAGTGGCTCTGGGTTCAAGTCCTGAGCACCACCACAGTGCTGGGAGTTCCTCTCCCACCTGGGACTCCTGCCCTGCATGGAGCACAGGCAGATAGCCAGGGCTCGCTGGCCACCAGCCTGGTTCCAGGAGCAGAGAGGGACCCTGTGTCAATGGAATAAGGTGGAGAGTGACAGAGCAGGACACCGACATCCTCGTCTGGACTCCACACATACACATAGTATGTACATACAGCACACACATACACATAGCATGTACATACAGCACACACATATACATAGCATGTACATACACCACACACATACGCATAGCATGTACATACACCACACACATACGCATAGCATGTACATACAGCACACACATACGCATAGCATGTACGTACAGCACACACATACGCATAGCATGTACGTACAGCACACACATACGCATAGCATGTACGTACAGCACACACATACGCATAGCATGTACGTACACCACACACATACTCATAGCATGTACGCACACCACCACACATACGCATAGCAGATGTACCGCACACCACAACACATACGCATAGCATGTAATGCACACCCACACAACACAGCATGTACGTATACCACACATCATACACATGCATGTACGGCTCATACCACACAGCATACACATAGCATGTACATACACCACACATACACATAGCATGTAGCATACACCACACATACACATAGCATGTATATACACCACACACAGATACATATAGCATGTACAGTATACACACATCACATATAGCATGTACATACACCACACAAACATACATACACACACACACTCATGACATACCCCCACACATACACCCTCACTACACACACACATACACATTCACAACAAACCTACACAAACACACAAATTTTTTTAAACAGGCAATAGTGGCTCACACTCATCATCCTAGCACTTAGTAGATGGAGGCAGGAGGATCGGACTTCAGGGCCATCCTTGGCTATATAGTGAGTTCCAGGTCAGCCTGGGCTACATGAGACCCATTTCAAAAAAAGGAGGGCCAGGTGCTGGAGAGACAACTGAGAGGTTAGGAGCACTGGCTGCTCTTGTGAAGAGAATCCAGGTTGAGTTCTCAGACCCCACATTGGGGCTGCACAACCGTCCATAAATCTAATTTCAAAGCATCTCCGATGCCCTCTTCTGCCCTCCTCGGCACACTGCACACATGTGGCGCACTTACATACATGCACACAAAACACTCACACATTTAAAAAAATGTGCTGGAAAAAAATAAAAACAAAAAACAAAAAAATGTGACAGGACGCTGCCTTGGCAGGTGGAGTAGGTACTGGGTAAGATTCTAGCCAAACCCATCTAACTGAATGTTCACACATGTGCGCATGGGGCTGAAGATGGGATGGCCTAGCGGTTTAAGGCACTGACTGTCTTGCATAGGACCCAGGTTCAATCCCCAGCACCCACATGGAGGCTGAGAACCATCTTTAACTCCGTTCAGGGAAATCCAACACCCTCTTCTGACCTCTGCAGGAATTGCACGACACGGGTGCACAAACCTACATGCAGACAGTACATTCATACACAAACAAAAAAAAAAAAAAGAGTGGCTCTGGGTTCAAGTCCTGAGCACCACCACAGTGCTGGGAGTTCCTCTCCCACCTGGGACTCCTGCCCTGCCATGGAGCACAGGCAGATAGCCAGGGCTCGCTGGCCACCAGCCTGGTTCCAGGAGCAGAGAGGGACCCTGGTGTCAAGGAATAAGGTGGAGGTGACAGAGCAGGCACCGACCTCCTCGTCTGGACTCCACACATACACATAGTATGTACATACAGCACACACATACCATAGCATGTACATACAGCACACACATACGCATAGCATGTACGTACACGCACACACACATATGCATGCATGTACGTACAGCACACACATACGCATAGCATGTATGTACAGCACCACACATACGCATAGCATGTACGTACACCACACCACATAGCATAGCATGTACGTACACACACACATCACGCATAGCATGTACGTACACACACACATACTCATAGCATGTACGCACACCACACACATACACATAGCATGTACGCAA
>VZQC01010064.1:293041-369312 GCA_009823505.1 Rhizomys pruinosus | reverse complement strand
ACCACACACATACGCATAGCATGTACGTACACCACACACATACGCATAGCATGTACGTACACCACACACACATACGCATAGCATGTACGCACACCACACACACATAGCATGTACGTACACCACACACACGCATAGCATGTACGTACACCACACACATACTCATAGCATGTACACACACCACACACATACACATAGCATGTACGCACACCACACACATATGCATAGCATGTACGCACACCACACACATACGCATAGCATGTACGCACACCACACACATACGCATAGCATGTATGCACACCACACACATACGCATAGCATGTACGCACACCACACACATACACAGCATGTACGTATACCACACACATACACATAGCATGTACGTATACCACACACATACACATAGCATGTACATACACCACACATACACATAGCATGTACATACACCACACATACACATAGCATGTATATACACCACACACATACATATAGCATGTACATATACCACACATACACATAGCATGTACATACACCACACACATAGCATGTACATACACCACATGCATACACATAAGCATGTACATACACCACACACACATACACATAGCATGTACATAAACCACACAAACACACAAATTTTTTTAAACCAGGCATAGTGGCTCACACTCATCATCCTAGCACTTAGTAGATGGAGGCAGGAGGATCGGACTTCAGGGCCATCCTTGGCTATAATAGTGAGTTCCAGGTCAGCCTGGGCTACATGAGACCCTATCTCAAAAAAAGAGGGCCAGGGCTGGAGAGACAACTGAGAGGTTAGGAGCACTGGCTGCTCTTGTGAAGAGAATCCAGGTTGAGTTCTCAGACCCCACATGGTGGCTCACAACCGTCCATAAATCTAATTTCAAAGCATCTCCGATGCCCTCTTCTGCCCTCCTCGGGCACTGCACACATGTGGCGCACTTACATACATGCACACAAAACACTCACACATTTAAAAAAATGTGGCTGGAAAAAAATAAAAAACAAAAACAAAAAAAATGTGACAGGACGCTGCCTTGGCAGGTGGAGTAGGTACTGGGTAAGATTCTAGCCAAACCCATCTAACTGAATGTTCACACATGTGCGCATGTGTGAACTGAATGCTCACATGTGTGTGCATGTGTGAACTGAATGCTCACACATGTGTGCGCATATGTGAACTGAACACACACGTGTGTGCATGTGTGAACTGAATGCTCATGCATGTGTGCAACATGTGTGAACTGAAATGCTCACGTGTGTGCATATATGAACAGAATGCTCATGTGTGTGCATGTGTGAACTGAATGCTCATGCATATGTGTGCATATGTGAACTGAATGCTCACACGTGTGCACATGTATGCAGTGAATGCTCACGCATGTGTATACATATGTGAACTGAATGCTCACACATGTGTGTTCATATGTGAACTGAATGTTTGTACATGTGTGCATATGCAAACTGAATGATCATGTGTGTCCATATGTAAACTGATACTTGTGCATCTGTGCACATGTGTGAACTGAATGCTCATGCGTGTGTGCATCTGTGACCTGAATGCTCTTGCATGTGTGTACGTGTGTGCACTGAAGGCTAATACCTGTGTGTGCATGTGTGAACTGAAGGCTCATGCATGTGTGTGCATGTGTGCACTGAAGGCTCATGCGTGTGTGCACTGAAGGCTCATGCATGTGTGTGTGTGTGAACTGAAGGCTCATGCGTGTGTGTGCGTGTGAACTGAAGGCTCATGCGTGCGTGTGCATGTGAACAAGTGTTTGAGTGCCATCTTTCTTAAGGGCCACCCACAGACCCACCTTCCACACCAGGGAGGCCCACACCACACCCACCAATGCCTGGCTCTGAGAAGCCAGGCCAGGCTTCCAGCACCGCACGTGGTCAGATGTACATGCTGTCGATCTGTGACTTGTACTTCTGGGCTATGTAACGCCTCTGAATTTTTTGTTGTTGGACCTGCACAGAAAGGAGAAACAGGCTGCTCTGCCTGGACGAAACACTCCATATGTACTGTGGCTGACCAGGAAACAGGATCCCAGGCTGGGCACAGAGCTGTGGTCACCTGTGGCCTGGGGTCACTACTCTGGGTCAGCACAAGAGGCCATGCCTGCATGGACCAGGGGGTGGTGAGAGCTATGGCTACAGCAAGAAGTAGTTCTACTTTAAGATTTTATTATTTGTTTTCGGTTTTTTTGTTTTGTTTTGTTTTTTCATTTTTAGTCAGGGCCTCCTGTAGCCCCAGCTGGCCTGGAATTCACTACATAGCCCAGGCTGGGCTCGATCTCACAGAGATCCACCTGCCTCTGCCTCCCCAGTGCTGGGATTAAAGCCATGAGCCACCACATATTTTCTTGAATTGTATTTTTGTTTTTATTTCACGTGTATGAGTTTTGCCTGTATAAGTGTGCCATGTATGTGCAACGCCCACAGAGAGCAGAAGAGGGCAACGGACCCCTTGGAACTAGAGTTATAGATGGTTTTTGGCCACCATGTGGGTGCTGGGAACTGAACCTGGTCCTCTGCCGGAGCAGCCTGTGCTCTTAACTGCGGAGCCAGCAGGTTGTTGTTTTTATTTTTTTTTTCCAGAGCATCATGGTGTCCCTTGTGGGGAGAAGGGACTGTGTGTGTGGTGGGGGTTACACTAGGTGAAGGTGACAGTGTCCTTGGTCCTGGCTGCTCCCACAGACCTGAGCCCAGCCACAGGGTGCCAGCAAGGAGCCACCCATGAGGGTCAGGGTCCAGCCTGCTCACCCAGCTCTCCACCCTGGATGGAAAAATCTTTCTCCAAGATGATGCACTTCTGGATTCTGTGCACGTCAGACAAGTGTTCCTGGTTCACCGCTTCTATGCCGTAGTGGATGGCCCTGTAGATCAGTGGATCTTGAAGCTTCACTATGTCCAACACGGTTGTGGCCTGGCTGCCCAGCTCCCGGCAGAAGTCGATGGCCTCCGAGGTCAGCTGCTCAGGGGCTGTCCAGTCTTCTGATCCACTTCACACTGCCCCAGGACAGATCCATCACCCTGACATGTTCCCTAGTCACCCCAACCCCCAACCCAGGAGCTGAAAACCAAGAACCTGGAACCCAAAGATGTCCTCAACCCCCCAACTCCTGGCCTGGGTGAGCCAGGCTGCCCTCTGCAGCCCCGAGGCCGCTGAGCCTGTGCTCCTTCAGTGTCAGCAGCGGGCTGAGGAAGTCAGCCCTGTGGCCTACAAGCATTGTGTGGCTCACAATGGAAATCTTCTCCTCACCAGCATCTCGATGGGGAGGGGCAGCACCTTCTCTCCCTTGGCTGTAATCAGGATTTCTGGAAGAAAACGCCGGGCTTGATACAAGCCCAGTGGCAGTGGTGCTGCCCCTATGCACTCGGGGAGCAGGACACAAGCTCAGCAGCAGTGGTGCCGCCCCATGCACTCGGGGACCAGGACACCTGTCGCTGGGAACCTTCCCTGAAGAACCCCAGGACCACAGGGGGCACCCTGACTCCCATCACTCGACTTCTACCCAAGTCTTCCTAGGCTGTTTTGAGACAGACTCTTGCTATGGCTTGAGCTGGCCTTGAACTCATGGTCTTCTGACTGGTGGGGGTCAGCTCTGCCCACGTGCCCTCTTCTGAGCTTCTCTGATGTGTGGTCAGCACTTCTTCACCATATCCCGTCTCTCCTTGAGTCTCTTCCACCATTTGGTGACCAGCAGACTCATTCCAGTCTTACCTAGGGCTCAGTGCCCTCAGCTGATGGTGCCCTGTACCCTGGCACTATTTCCTAGCCAACACTGTCTGATCCAGTACCCTTGACAACCCCTGTACCCCCAGTGCCTCTGGTACCCCAGTGCCCTGGTACCCCAGTGCCCCTGTACCCCAGTGCCCCTGTATCCCCAGTGCCCCGGTACCCCAGTGCCCCTGTACCCCCAGTGCCTCTGTACCCCCAATGCCCCTGTACTCCAGTCCCCTGTACCCCCAGTGCCCCAGTACCCCAGTGCCCCTGTACCCCCAGTGCCCCTGTACTCCCAATGCCCCTGTACCCCCAGTGTCCCTGTACCCCCAGTGCCCCTGTACCCCCAATGCCCCTGTACTCCAGTCCCCTGTACCCTAGTGCCCCTGTATCCCCAATGCCCCTGTACCCAGTCGCCTGTACCCCAGTGCCCCTGTACCCCAGTGCCCCCAGTACCCCAGTGCCTCTGTACCCCAGTCCCCGGTACCCCAGTGCCCCTGGTATCCCCCGTGTCCCAACACCCTGGTTTCCCCTCTACATGTAGTACCACAATGCCCCTCGGACCCTTAGGACCCGGGACAACCCTAGAACCTTTGATGCACCCAGCGATGTAGGGGAAGTCCTGGTTGTCCAAGCGGCCCATATCCCCTGAGTGCAGCCAGGCGTCCTTGTCCAGGCTCTCCAGCGTGGCGTCCTCCCTGTCCAGGTACCCCATGAAGATGTGACTTCCCCACATGCACACCTCCCCAATGCCGTCTTTGTTCTGCTGGTACAGCATGTTCTTACACCCGCTCAGGACCTTCCCACAGCTGTGGCAACGCAAGTGGGCAAACTCACCAGAGAGGCAGAGTCCTCTGCCCCAGGCCCACCTGGACCCTCCTCCGAGGAAAAGCCACAGACAGTAGGGGTTCTAGAACAAGTTCCCTTCACTATAGGCTGTGTGCCAAGTCAGGAAGACCAAGTCAGGATGCGCCTCAGCCCTTTGGCCCCCAGCAGCACCCCACAGCCCTGGGGGACCTGCTACCTCAGGACCCTGTGGCTGGTCTTGGTGGAGACGGACTGGGGTCCAGAGCACATGTCCAGGCCAAGGAAGAACTTAGAGACATCCTGGGGGGGGTGCCACCCCACTGAGGAGGGAGCAGCAACGGTCCAGACCCAGGGCCACCCTCACCTTGCTGAACGCCAGTGCCCTGGCCATGCGGTAGTTCACGGGGACGTTCTGCCTGCTGCAGACAACAACAGACAAGGATGGCTCAACCACGGTTCAGCAGAAGGGGGTGAGAGGGACTCTTCCGGCCCTGGGAGGTGCTGCACCCACCCCAGCATCCGCTTCGTGTTGACCTTCAAGCCGATGATTTTGGCCCAGGCAAAGGCCTTCTTCCACAGGTTGGAGGACTTGGCCACGTTCTTCCTGATGTTCTCCTGCATCTTCTCCCAGATGCGAGGGACCCCAAAGAAGGCGGTGGGCTTCACCTCCTTCTCTCACCACGCCCGGCCTAAGCTTTCCTTTTTTCGTC
Source organism: Rhizomys pruinosus (assembly GCA_009823505.1). Lineage (NCBI taxonomy): Eukaryota > Metazoa > Chordata > Mammalia > Rodentia > Spalacidae > Rhizomys > Rhizomys pruinosus. The sequence continues at coordinate 364,050 of VZQC01010064.1, read as the reverse complement.
TAGACATGTTCAGTTTCCCCCCTCCATTAGAGAGAAGCAGCGTGGTAAGCCCGGCACATAGTTCTTTCCCCAACTGCAATGAGCCACTTTGGATCACCTGTGTATTTCTGTTTCAACACTAACCCGGGCTGGGTGTGATGGTGCACACCTGTCATTCTGGCATTCTGGAGCCTGGGGTGGGAGGATCACAAGTTCCAGGCCCACTTGAGCTACTTAGCAGGACGGTCTCCAAATAACACAAAACAAAATCGTCAGAGCTCAGGTTGGGCACAGTAGGCGTGTTTTTCCCACCGTTGCTTGGGTTATTCAAGACTCTGTGTTTCTGAGTAAAACTTCCAGTCCACTTGTGCCCATGTGGCTTCTGATCAGGGTTGCGTTGACCCATGGATCGGTGTCAAGAAGAAAGTCTCCTATTTAACAGTTGCATCGTATTCCACAGCACGCTGAACACGTTTCACATTTTTACCTGATGTCCAGGTGTTGAACTAAATTTAGACTGTGTCTGTCCCATCACAAAATAACTCCATCTGCATCTCGTTTGCATTTCTCTGTATGTTGAGTGCTTTTTAGATAAATTCCTTCACTTAGATGTGAAGCCGGCTGCTAGGTGTGGGGCTTTGTCAATGGTGTTTCAGCATTTCCATTCTGAAAATATCTCATCAGCTTGCACTTTCCCATCAAATTGAGAGACAGGAGCTGGGCGTGGTGGCGCATGCCTTTAATCCTAGCACTTGGGAGGCAGAGGCAGGCAGATGTCTGTGAGTTCAAGGCCAGCCTGGTCTACAAAGTGAGTTCCAGGACAGCTGGGACTAAAGGGAAACCCTGTCTCAAACACACACACACACATACACACACACACACACACACACACACACACACACACTTGAGAGACAGGAGAGAGGGAGAGAGGGAGAAGGAGACAGAGAGAGACAGAGAAAGCCCTCTGGCTGGCCGCTCCCATGTCTGATTCTGTCGTCTGCAAAGGCTGGGCTAGGGGAGGCCCCGGGCACTCTGCCACATGGCTCCAGCAAGACCCCGATAGCCCCCTCTGTGTTGCATGGAGGGCACCCTGGTGTCCACTTGGGAGGCAGAGGCAGGCGGATCTTTGTGAGTTCAAGACCAGCCTGGTCTACAGAGTGAGTTCCAGGACAGCTGGAGCTACAGGGAGACCCTGTCTTGAAAAGACCAAAAAAAAAAGAAGGAAAGCTTGTAACGCCGGAGGCCACAAAATTTCTTAATGTGACACTGAAAGTTTAGGAGAGAAAAAAGACCACCTCAAAGTCAAATGTGTTTGGTTCTTCAAAGCACAGTGAAGAAAGTAAAAGCACAGCCACAGAAGTGTTGGCAGGGTCGGCAAGCTGTACGCTCAGTAAGGACGCCTGAGCACACAGACAACCCTTAAACGTCAGCCCGAGGACTGGAGCTGGCTCAGCAGTCGGCAGCACTGGCTACTCTTCCACAGGACCCAGGTTTGGTTCCCAGCACCCACAGGGTAGCTAACAACCATCAATAACTCCAGTTCCAGGGAATCTGGCCTCTGTGGGCATTTTACACCTGACAGAGAGGGGGCGTGGTTACCAGGAAGCCCATAAGGGGAAAGAAAATAAACAAGTAGAAAAGTTCTCTGTAGGGGCTGGAGAGATGGCTCAGTAGATAAGAGCACTGACCACTGCTCTTGCCGAGGACCCGGGTTTGATTCCCAGCACCACATGGCGGTTAAGAACCATCTTTAACTCCAGTTCCAGGGGAATCCAACACCCTCTTCTGACCTCCGCGGCATTGCACGACATGGTTGCACAAACCGACATGCAGACAGTACATCCATACACATACAAAAATAAATAAAATTAAAAAAAATAAAAAATAAAGAATGAACCATCTTTAAGCCGGGCATGGTGGCGCACGCCTTTAATCCCAGCACTTGGGAGGCAGAGGCAGGCAGATCTCTGTGAATTCAAGGCTAGCCTGGGACAGAGTGAATTCCAGGACAGCTGGAGTGACAGGGAGACTCTGTCTCAAAAAAATTTTTTTCTCTGTAATGAAATCTTAGTAAATCTGGACATGGTGGGCTACACCTTCAATCCCAGCCCTGGGGAAGCTGAGGCAGGTGGATTTCTGGGTAGTTTGGGCTACACAGCGAGTTCCTGACCAGCTGGGGTACAGGGAGACCCTGCCTCAAAAACAAAGCACGCAAACTGACAAGACCCTCTGTCCGGTGGATGGATGCTGCCCCTTTCCCAGGGGCTCCAGGAACTCTTGGGGCCCTTGGGCAGCCTTACTCTGAGTGCGGCTGGCTGAGCAAAGAAAGTGAGTGTCCCAATCTTCATGGGGATCCAAATATCTATCATCTGGGCCGAGATGTGGCTGAGGGGGAGGTAGCTGACCACCACTTCCTGTTTCCCCGAGACGTGGTTCAGTCCGAGATCCTTCAATAGGGCCCCAGCCATCCACATGATCTACAAAACAGGTGACAGCCCCAAGCCCCTCAGTCTCACCCAGTACTTGTGTGTGTGTGTGTGTGTGTGTGTGCGCGCGCGCGTGTGTGTGTGTGTGTGTGTGTGTGTCGTACGCACACATGGATACCAAAGATCAATGCTAGGTGGCTTCCTCTACTGGGGTCCACCTTGTTTTTTAAATTGTGGTTTCATGTCTGTGAGGGTACCGGCTGCATGGATGGATGCACACTTGTGTGGTACAATGGAGGTCAGAAGAGGGGATCGGATCCCCTGGAACTGGAGCTATGGATGGCTGTCAGCTGCCACGTGCGTGCTGAGAACAGAAGCCTGGTCCTCTGCAAGTGCAGCCAGTGCTCTCAACCACAGAGCATCTCTCCAGATCCACCTTCCATTTGAGACAGAGTCTCACTGAGCCTGGATCGCTGTGTGCCCAGCACTGGGATATGAGCCATGTGCAGCTGTGCATGGCTTTCTATGTGGGTGCTGGGGGAGGAACTGGGTCCTCATGCTCCCATAGGGAGCCTTCTCCCCAGTCCCATGTCCAACCTTTTCACACTACGACACAATGTTCTCATCCACAAAGGCCACCCTAGGGATGTGGGTACTGGAGAGTCCCCAGGGCTCGCTGGCAGCCAGCCTAGCCTCAAAACACATGGTGTGGGGCTGGAGAGATGGCCTAACGGTTAAGAGCACCGACTGCTCTTGCAGAGGACCCGGGTTCGATCCCCAGCATCCACATGGCGGCTGAGAACTGTCTTTAACTCCAGTTTCAGGGGAAACTGACACCCTCTTCTGACCTCCGCAGCATTGCATGACATGGGTCCACAGACCTACATGCAGACAGTACATTCACACACATAAAAAATAAGTTTAGGGCTGGAGAGATGGCCTAGTGGTTAAGAGCGCCGACCGCTCTTACAGAGGACCCGGGTCCGATCTCCAGCACCCACATGGCGGCCAAGAACCGTCTGAAACTCCAATTCCAGGAGAACTCCAGTTCCAGGGGAATCCGACACCCTCTTCTGACCTCCGCAGCATTGCACGACAGGGGTGCACAGACTTGCATGCAGGCAGTAAGTACATTCATACACATACAGAAATAAATAAAAATTAATAAAAAAATCTTAAAAAAATAAGTTTAAAAAAATAAGAAAAAATAAAAACTATTAAAAAAAAAAAAAAGCCGGGCATGGTGGCACACATGTTTAATCCCAGCACTCGGGAGGCAGAGGCAGGCGGATCTCTGTGAGTTCAAGGCCAGCCTGGTCTACAGAGTGAGCTCCAGGCCAGCTGGGACTAAAGGGAGACCCCCGTCTCAAAAATACCTCTCCCCCCACAAAAAAAAAAACATGGTGCAGAGTAACTGAGGAAGACGCTCTGCAGGTGCACACAGTGACTGAGGAAGACGCTCTGCAGGTGCACACAGTGACTGAGGAAGATGCTCTGCAGGTGCACACAGAATTAATTCCCACTGTGCAGGATCACCCAGCACCTGGGGTCAGGATGAGATGTGCGCTAGGCTAAGGACAACTGTGAGCATCAGTCTGGATGCCAACTTGTAGCTGGGTGTGGTGGCACACCCCTTTAATCCCAGACTCTGGATGCAGAGGCAGGTGGATCTCTGTTAGTTCCAGGTCTACACGGAGAGTTCCAAGCCAGCTGGGGCTACACAAGACCCTGTCTCAAAAATATAAAAAAAAAATAGTAAAAATAAAAACCAACCACCAACTCCCATTTCGCAGACAGAAACTGAGGCTTGGTGACCTGGTTGTGTCAGCCTGTGTTACCCAGCCTGGCTTTGGATCCAGGAGTACCCTAAGTCCCTGGCCTCCACCAACTGTCCTGCTCCCCAAGAAAACAGACACCATGTGGCCTTCTCTCCCACCTGGTGTGGGGGACCCCACCGTGTGAGGGCACCCTGCCACGTGACGGCCACTCATGGGGTCTTCCCTTACATTGTCATGGCTCAGCATCATGCCCTTGGGGCTGCCCGCAGTCCCCAAGGTGTAGAGGACCACAGCACACAGGTTGGCCTTCTGGTTCAGGATGACCCGGTCCAGCTGCACGTCGCTGACACTGTTGCCCAGCTCCATGAACTCGTACCACTGTGGACAGGGCAGTGAAGGGTGACAGGCACCCAGCTGGCCTCTGGCACAGACCTGTCCCAAGGCCCCAAGGTATGCTGGTGCCCTGGGGTCCTGTCCCAGAGCTCAGGGAAATGCCCTGGGCCGTGTTCCAGTCTGCCACCTTCCTACCACAAGTTCTCGGATGGGCCACGAAGCTGCCTGGGCCTCAGTTTCCTCCTTGATAACGTGGGAAGGATAGGAAGCCCTCTCCCTGGGTTATCCCAAGCAGTGACTGACTGATTGCTGTGTGGCCTTGAGCAAGTCACTTTCCCTTCTGTGCCCCAACTCTCATACATCTGGCATCATTAAAGATTCCCACATTGGTTGCAAAATAACAAAAGCCAGAACTCCATTAGCTTAAGTAAAAGATTTTTTAAAGTACATTTAATTACTTTAACAATTTGTTTGGGGGCTGGAGAGATGGCTCAGTGGTTAAGAGCACTGACTGCTCTTGCAGAGGACCTGGGTTTGATTCCCAGGACCCACATGGTGGCTAGGAACCATCTTTAAGCTGGGCATGGTGGTGCACACCTTTAATCCCGGCACTCGAGGCAGGGGCAGGCGGATCTCTGTTTTCTCTCACCTGCTGATCCAGCCTCCAGCCATGCATCTAAGTACATATTTGTGTGTGTTGGTTCTCCCCCTCCACCATGTGCTTGCAGGGATCAGCCTTGGTGGCAAGCACCCTTTCCTGTTGGGCCCTCTCGCTAGCCCCCATGGAAAGTCTCTATGTACTGCTGTAGACAGCGGGTAGCCCCTGGGAAGAGCTGTCTGGAGTCCCCGCATCTCAGTTACTGAGTGGATAGGCTGGCTCCACCCAGACTCCGGAAGTCAGGCCTGAGTGGCTATAGCCTGAGTACCCCATCTGTGTAGGTCACAATCAGTGGACAGGGTTCTGAACATGGGGTGTGAAGACTTCACAGCAGAGACGAAGGCTTACCAGGGAGTGCTAGCATCAGCTCCTGACAGAACTCCAGGATTATGGAAGTGGAGACCAGCAAGTAGAGGACACGCCCGGAAACGCATGGCCCGAAGCCCAGGGCACATTCTCTGGGCTCCTTATTACAGCCATGCCTGAAGCCCATGTGCTGAGCTTTGGCACATGACCAAGCAGATAAACCTTGATGCATGGGCCATGTGGAGCGGAACTTGTTACCTCAAACAAACCTGTTTGTAAAGCTGAATCATTGCAAAGAATTATTTTTACTTTCCATGTATGACTGTTTGGCCTGCATGTATGTAACTGGACCTGTGTATGAGTGACTCTTTGGGATGCATGTATGTAACTGCACCTGTGTATGAGTGACTCTTTGGGCTGCATGTATGTAACTGGACCTGTGTATGAGTGACTGTTTGGCCTGCATGTATGTAACTGCACCTGTGTATGCAGTGCCTGTGGAGGTCAGAAGAGGCTGTCAGATCTCCTGGAACTGGAGTGGCGATGATAGCCGCCATGTGGGTGCTGGGAACTGAACCCAAGTCCTCCACAAGGGCAGCCAGTGCTCTCAACTGCTGAACCAGCTCTCCAGCCCTGTAAGCTGAATCTTAGAACTATAGGTTGAGCCCCCATGTGCTGGTGCAGGCCTGTCAGTTCCAGCACTCAAGAGGCTGAGGCAGAAGGATCTCAAGTTCCAGGCCAGTCTGGGATATACAGTGACTTAAATGCTAGCCTGGGTTACATATCCAGCCCGAGTCCCCTCTGTTGCAGAGTAGATACTGTGCTATGTCACACAACTCTCCCCTTAGAAGCCAGGGTCTTCAGTAAGGGGAGATCCTGACCCCAGGGGGACCATGGGTGTTGTTGCAGTGGAGAGGGAGCTGCTGCCACCTAGCGGCCAACCCTCAGAGATGCCGCCCAGCATCTCAGGGCTACAAGAGTTCTCTCCCCAAATTCAACAGTGACTAGCTTGAAAAAACAGCCGGGTGTGGTGGCGCATGCCTTTAATCCTAGCACTTGGGAGGCAGAGGCAGGCGGATCTTTGTGAGTTCAAGGCCAGCCTGGTCTACAGAGTGAGTTCCAGGACAGCTGGGGCTACAGGGAGACCCTGTCTCAAAAAGACAAAAAAAAGAAAAAAAAGAAAAAACAGTTGTCAGAGTCACTTCTACCAAGGAGGATCGCTGTTGTCAGGGTCACGTCTACCAAGGAGGATCGCTGTCCCTTGGTCACTTCTACCAAGGAGGATTGCTGTCCCTTTTCCTTCTCCCATTCCTGGAGACTGAAGCCAGGGCAAATGACACTCCACAGCCTGGGGGACTCTAGGTTGTCACTCTACCCTGAGCCACACCCCCAAGCCCCTCACTGGGGTTTTCTAGGCAGGGGCTCTACCCTCGCTGCTTTTAGTTTGTATTTTGACACCAGGTCTCAGGAGTTTCCCAGGTTGGCCTTGAACTCACAATCCTCCTTCCTACTTGCTGGGGTGACAGGGCTGTATTCCCAACCTTCTTAAGTGATCCAAGCCTCCGGAGCCTGGCGCTGAGCTGGACCTGCGATTCTGATCCAGTCCCCTAACACCCAGGACAGTGAAACACCCACACATCTCAATAGGCTCTTTCACTATGGCCAATTTTATAAAATACAGTTGGTAGGTTTTCACCTATTAAAGCCAAAAGAAAATTTGTAAATGGTGCCTTGGACATAAGGGAAATATTTTACCTTAAAATAGAGTTGCACATTAGAAACTGTATGGAGGAGTGGACTTAAGTGTTATCAGTATTTGGGGCCAGGCATGAAAAACAGGTGTCAAAACATGCAATACCAGGCTGAGCGTGGTGGCACAGGCTGTCAATCCCAACAATAGGGAGGCAGAGGCAGGCGGATCTCTGTGAGTTCAAGGCCAGCCTGCTCTACATAGTGAGTTCCAGGATAGCTGGAACTACAGGGAGACCCTGTCTCAAAAAGACCAAAAAAACAAAACAAAATAAAACAAAACAACATGCGACTGCAGAGCTGAGGAGGCGTAGCCCGTCACCCACTTCCCGGGTGGCCCCATCCTGTCTCTGCTGTGCTGGCTACTTGGTGTGCTCCCGCTGTTCTTGTGAGGCCCACCCCCTTGCTGCGCGCTCCTACCCGGTCAGTCGCCCTGCCCTCCCTCACAAGGCCACGCCCCTCCGAGGCCCCGCCCTTCACGGGCCCTCGCCTTTTGCCCTACAGTTCCGCCCACACTCACCGAGTACAGGTTTCTGCCGCTCTCCTTCAAGGGGACGATGTACTGCACGATGGCCTTCAGGCACTCCAGATTGCCAGGTGGAATCTGAGAGAAAGTTCTCTGTGGACTCACTGGGAAGGCTGAGGCCCTGGAGCACCTCCGCTGCTCAGCCATCGGGTCCCGCCCACACCGCAGGTCACATTGTGGGTGAAGGAGCTTGCCACCAATTTGATGACCTGAGTTCAATACCCAGCACCCACATGGTAGAAGCAATGACAAGACATGCTCAGCTCTCCACACATGTCGGGTGGCACAAGTCCGCTCCCACACACAAAATAAATTGGAAAAAAAATAATAAATTGGAGGCTGGAGAGATCCCTCAGCAGTTAAGAACTCTGGCTGCTCTTGCAGAGGACCTGGGTTCAGTTCCAAGCACCCACAAGGCAGCTAACAACTTACCACAAATTCAGTTCCAGCAGATCTGATACCCTCTTCTGGCCTTCAAGGGCATTGCATGACACAGGTGCACTTACATACAGGCAGGCAATACACTCACATAAAATTAAAACCAGGGGCTGGAGAGATGGCCTAGCAGTTAAGAGCGCCGACCGCTCTTACAGAGGACCCGGGTTTGATCCCCAGCACCCACATGGAGGCTGAGAACCATCTGAAACTCCAATTCCAGGAGAACTCCAGTTCCAGGGGAATCCGACACCCTCTTCTGACCTCCTCGGCATTGCATGACACGGGTGCACAAACTTGCATGCAGACAGTACATTGATACACATACAGAAAAAAATAAATGCCGGGCGTGGTGGTGCACGCCTTTAATCCTATCACTTGGGAGGCAGAGGCACGTGGATCTCTGTGAGTTCGAGGCCTGGTCTACAGAGTGAGTTCCAGGACAGCCAGAGCTACAGGGAGACCCTGTCTCAAAAAGACCAAAAAAATAATTAAAACTAAAAAAAGAATAAAGCGGAGAGATCAAGGAGGATTCTGCACATGCTCTTGGCCTCCATGAGCCCACATGGTCCCCTGCACCAACGTGGCTCAGGACAAGTGTGGAAACTTCCACCCATCACGTCACAGGAAGGGCCTGATAAATGCTGAGGGTCCCCCATCATGCTCAGGGAAACAGGGTAGAGGATGACCAAGAATCTTGGAGTAGAAGAGATAAAGCTGGGCGAGGCCAGAGGGGGCACCCCAGACCCTGAGGTGGACAGGGAAAGGTGACTATCACTGTGTTACCCAAAAGAGGCCAAGAAAACCCATGGAATCAAACCAGAACAGAAGAAGGCGACTCTGAAAAGTCCAGCTTAGGGGATTTGGGGTAGGTGGGCAGAGCTGGCTCTGGGTCCGTCCCCTGCACCCCATAAACCAGATGTGCTGGTGCACACCTGTCCTCCCAGCACTCAGGAGGTCCACAGAAGGATCAGGAATTCAGGGTCATCCTGGGCTACATAGTGAGTTCAAGCCCAGCTTGGGGTACATATGGGCCTGCGTCACAACAAACAAATTCTCCTCAAGGTTGTTAGAGGTGTGTGCATTCAGGAAGGAAGAGTCAAAAGGAATCTCACCCAACACACCCCCAAAGTTATAGCACAGCAGGCATGGAGGCACACACCATTAATCCCAGCACTCAGGAGGGAGAAGCAGGCAGATCTCTGAGTTCAAGGCTAACCTGGTCTACAGGCCAAAAAACTGTTCTACGAGGAGAGCTTCTGCTGAACCCACTCATGGGTTCACCCCAACACCTGTGGGTTCACCCCAACACCCCCGTGTCACTGGCATCCACCTGGGGACAGAGTGACATCCCTTACCGAGAGAATCTTCTGCAGCTGTTGGTCATTTTCAGCCAGGAAGACGTTCACTTTTGCATGTCTGATGACATACTGGCACGCCTCAGCAGAGTTGGTGGCGCAGATGCCAACAGAGACCCCTGGCCACAAGACACAGCTGTGTGTGCACTGGTGTTTCTTTTAAAGCTGATTCTTGCCAGGTGTTGTGGTCCACCGAGTGGCTCACAACTGCCCAGAACTCCAGCTCCCACCCCATGGGTAGTGAGCTCTGGTGTGCATTAATTTATTCATTTATTTTTAGTCTTTTTTGAGACAGTCTCCCTGTAGCCCCAGCTGTCCTGGAACTCACTTTGTAGACTGCGCTGGGCTTGAACTCACAAAGATCTGCCTGCCTCTGCCTCCTGAGTGCTGGGATTAAAGGCCTGTGCCACCACACCCAGCTTTTAAAATTATTTTTTTAAATCTCATCCCACAACCACTGATTTTTAAAACATAAGCCTGCTAGTCTATGTAACCTGTCAGTGGGTTTAAGCAGCTGCTGGCTGATGCTACAGGCTGCATCTGAAACTCTGGTTTGCATCTGAACCAGCCAGGGGTGGGGCTCCTCCACATGAGGAATGGGCCAACTTACCCAGCTAAGATGCTCCCAAGGGTGGAGATGAGCCACTCCGCAGAGTTAAAGCCCAGGATGCCAACGGTGTGGAAACGCTGTAGACCCAGCTGGAGGAGACGGAGTCAGGGTGTCAGCCAACAGGCAGCTCTGCCTCTACCTTCCATTTCCCCCGTGTTTCGCTGGTGTGTGGCTCACTTACATGGCTATGTGGTGGTCCCCACCATTTGTTCCAGAACCTTCCCTCTTCCCTACACTGAACCTGTCCCCATTCCACGGCACCCCACATGGTTCCCCTCCCTGTCCTGGATCTGAATATCCTAGGGCATGGGTGGCTGTGGCGTGTCCTTCCGTGTCTGGCTCCTGTCACTAGGCTTTGTGTCCATGAGTGCGTCTTGTCCAAATGCCCTTCATTTTTAAGCTGTATAAATACTGACTGCATAAAATGACCATATTTTTTCAGCCACTAATGAGAGCGGGGCGGAGTTTCCTGTCTTCAGTTAACACGGGCCACTTAAGACCCCGACTTTGAGTCTTTGGTGGCATATATGTAGAAGAAGAGGTTCTTGGTTGTCTGGTAGTTCTGCGTCTAATTTGAGGGAGTGTGTACATACAAGTATGTGCTCTGTACACACGTGTGTGAGTATGTGCATTCACGTTGTGTGTGCAGGCATGTGTTGTGTGCATTGGTGTGTGTTGTGTGCACTGACGAGTGGAGGCCAGGGCAGACCTCTATTGTTCTCTGTCTCAAAGATAAGCTCTCCCACCGAACCCGGAGCTGACTGCTTCAGCTAGGCTGCTGGCCCACGAGCCCCTGGGGTCAACCCGGAGCTGGCTGCTTCAGCTAGGCTGCTGGCCCACGAGCCCCTGGGGTCAACCCGGAGCTGGCTGCTTCAGCTAGGCTGCTGGCCCACGAGCCCCTGGGGTCAACCCGGAGCTGACTGCTTCAGCTAGGCTGCTGGCCCACGAGCCCCTGGGGTCAACCCGGAGCTGACTGCTTCAGCTAGGCTGCTGGCCCAAGGGGCCCCCCCCCCCCGGGGTCAACCCAGAACTGACTGCTTCAGCTAGGCTGCTGGCCCAAGAGCCCCGCCCCCCCGGGGTCAACCCAGAACTGACTGCTTCAGCTAGGCTGCTGGCCCAAGAGCCCCGCCCCCCCGGGGTCAACCCAGAACTGACTGCTTCAGCTAGGCTGCTGGCCCAAGAGCCCCGCCCCCCCGGGGTCAACCCAGAACTGACTGCTTCAGCTAGGCTGCTGGCCCAAGAGCCCCGCCCCCCCGGGGTCAACCCAGAACTGACTGCTTCAGCTAGGCTGCTGGCCCAAGAGCCCCGCCCCCCCGGGGTCAACCCAGAACTGACTGCTTCAGCTAGGCTGCTGGCCCAAGAGCCCCGCCCCCCCGGGGTCAACCCAGAACTGACTGCTTCAGCTAGGCTGCTGGCCCAAGAGCCCCGCCCCCCCGGGGTCAACCCAGAACTGACTGCTTCAGCTAGGCTGCTGGCCCAAGAGCCCCGCCCCCCCGGGGTCAACCCAGAACTGACTGCTTCAGCTAGGCTGCTGGCCCAAGAGCCCCGCCCCCCCGGGGTCAACCCAGAACTGACTGCTTCAGCTAGGCTGCTGGCCCAAGAGCCCCGCCCCCCCGGGGTCAACCCAGAACTGACTGCTTCAGCTAGGCTGCTGGCCCAAGAGCCCCGCCCCCCCGGGGTCAACCCAGAACTGACTGCTTCAGCTAGGCTGCTGGCCCAAGAGCCCCGCCCCCCCGGGGTCAACCCAGAACTGACTGCTTCAGCTAGGCTGCTGGCCCAAGAGCCCCGCCCCCCCGGGGTCAACCCAGAACTGACTGCTTCAGCTAGGCTGCTGGCCCAAGAGCCCCGCCCCCCCGGGGTCAACCCAGAACTGACTGCTTCAGCTAGGCTGCTGGCCCAAGAGCCCCGCCCCCCCGGGGTCAACCCAGAACTGACTGCTTCAGCTAGGCTGCTGGCCCAAGAGCCCCGCCCCCCCGGGGTCAACCCAGAACTGACTGCTTCAGCTAGGCTGCTGGCCCAAGAGCCCCGCCCCCCCGGGGTCAACCCAGAACTGACTGCTTCAGCTAGGCTGCTGGCCCAAGAGCCCCGCCCCCCCGGGGTCAACCCAGAACTGACTGCTTCAGCTAGGCTGCTGGCCCAAGAGCCCCGCCCCCCCGGGGTCAACCCAGAACTGACTGCTTCAGCTAGGCTGCTGGCCCACGAGCCCCTGGGCTCAACCCGGAGCTGACTGCTTCAGCTAGGCTGCTGGCCCACGAGCTCCTGGGCTCTGTCCTCCTCTGCCACTAACTGCCGTCACAGCCATGGCTCGTGGGTTTTGTTTTTGTTAATATTTTATTTATTTATTTATTTATTTTGGTCTTTTCGAGACAGGGTCTCCCTGTAGCCCCAGCTGTCCTGGAACTCTGTAGACTAGGCTGGCCTTGAACTCACAAAGATCCGCCTGCCTCTGCCTCCTAAGTGCTAGGATTAAAGGCGTGCGCCACCATGCCCAGCTTTATTTATTTTCTATGTGTATGAGTGTACTGTCTGCATGTGTGTAAGTACACCCGTGCTGTGCAATGCCCACGGAGTTCAGAAGAGGGCGTTGGATCCCCTGGAACTGGTTGTTAGCTGCCATGTGGGTGCTGGGACCTGAACCTGGGTCTTCTGCAAGAGCAGCCAGTGCTCTTAACAGCTGAGTATCTCTCCAGACCCTTTTTTAAAAAATAGTTTTCCCTTTTTTATTGAATTTTTGAGAATTTTATACAATGTATTTTGGTTCCTATTTGTTTTTGAGACCAGGGCCTCCCTCCCTGTAGCCCTAGCTGGCTTGGAACTCACTCTGTAGCCCAGGGTAGCCTCCATCTCACAGAGATCTTCCTGCCTCTGCTTCCTGTGTGCTGGGATTAGACATGTGCCTGCCACCCAGGCTCCCTTCGCTTTGGGGTCAGTCTCTCTCTGTGCTGCAGGTTGTTTTGGATCTATGAGATCCTCCTGCTTTAGCTTCCTGAGTGCTGGGATCCCAGCCCTGCAGATAGCTTTTCTGAATGAAGAAGGCTGGGCCGCTTACCTTGATCAGCGCCCTGGCTGCCGTCCGTCCGACAGGCTTCGTAGTATTGGTTGAAAGTCAGTGTGTCCGGGGCTGGAGAGATAGCCTAGCGGTTAAGAGCACCGATGCTCTTGCAGAGGACCCGGGTTCGATCCCCAGCACCCACATGGCGGCTAAGAACCGTCTGTAACTCCAATTCCAGGAGAACTCCAGTTCCAGGGGAATCTGAGACCCTCTTCTGACCTCCGCAGCATTGCACGACACGGGTGCACAGACCTGCATGCAAACAATACATTCATACACATACAAAAATAAATAATAATAAAAAAAAAATAAAAAAAAAAGAAAGTCAGTGTGTCCAAGGCTGGATAAGTACCGAATCACTCCACATATTCTTGAAACATTTCTGGGATGGTCATGGGAGTCTCGTGGCCCAGCCCCTCCTTGGATAGCCTGAGAAGAACCTCTCCATCGCGATGGGTGGTCCACAGTCTGAGAGGAACTGCAATGGTTGGGGGGGGTGGCAGTGCAGGGGATGGAACCTGCACTTTGCCCATGCCAGGCAAGCAGGAACCCCTTGTACCCCAGCCCCCGCCATCGCAGGGATTTTTATGCATGTAACAACACAGGCCTGTTCCGAATATAATAAGCCAGGGCTGATGACCCAGTAACCTGAGCTCAAACCCTGGATCACAGGGTGGAAGGAGGGAGCTAGGCTCTGCCAGTTGTCCTCTGATGTCGTTCCTGACATGCCATGCACCTCTGCCAGTTGTCCTCCGACATCGTTCCTGGCATGCCATGCGCCTCAGCACGCAGGTCACAAAAAGCCAGGAGCTCCTGGCCAACACCAGAGACGGACGGCCCTGGGCACAAAGGCTAGCCTGCCCCATCTAGGTAATGGGGAGTTTCAGGGGCAGGGAGAGGGCCCCGAAAACTAAAGTGGAGGCTGGGCCTGGTGGCTCACGCCTTTAGTCCAGCACTCTGGAGGCACAGGCAGCAGGGATCAAGGCCAGCCTGGTCTACATATAAAGTCCCAGGTCATTTGGGCTATAGGGAGACCTTGCCTCACACACACACACACACACACACACACAGAGAGAGAGAGAGAGAGAGAGAGAGAGAGAGAGAGAGAGAGAGAGAATATGAATGAATCAGGAGCCCATGGCTAGGGAGCTGGCTCAGAGTTAAGAGCACCTAACATCTTGTACAAGACCCAGGTTCATTTCCCAGAACCCACATGGCCGCTAACAACTGTCTGCCAGTCCAGTTCCAGGGGATTCAGCACTCTCTTCTGGCTTCCTCAGGCATGTGGGACACTAACATACATGCAGGCAGAACACTCAGAGACAAAAACTATAAATACATAAACAAACAAACAAACAAACCCATTAAATGCCAGCAGCTGCTTGGTGGCCCAGTCCAAGTTGCCAATGACCTGCTATGTTGTACCCTGCCAGGAGGCACGCAACACCCTGTGCGGCCAGACCACAGCTGAGGTGGCCTGTCCCTTCTCAGGACCGAGGCCTCCTAGTCTCCCTTGCACTCTCTGGTGCCCACAGACCTGGAGCAATGGTCGCGTCTTTTTCAGGGTCTTCTGTCTTCTTTTTAATTTTTTTCTGTTTTCTTTTGTTGATCCATTTCCTGGTCCAAGCTTTCCAGGGTCATAAAACCCATTCTTCACACTACGGCAAGGCCAGTAAAATAAGGCAGAGAGCTTAGCGGGACCAGCAGAGGGTGGGCGTCTATCCACTGGTGATGTCTGCCTAGAATTCTGGGATCACTTCATGAAGCCTGTCCTGGGCCTAGGAAAAGAGGAGATGGTCTGTATGTGTCTAAGTTCAGCCGCTGTTCAAACCCCCCTCTCCCTCTCTGTCTTTCTCTCTGCCCCTTTCTCCTCCCTCCCTTCCTCTTCCACCTCCTATCTTTCTTTCTTCCTCCCCTCCCCCCCATTATTATTAGGCAGGTGAGAGGGGTCAGTAGGTAAAGGTGCTTATGGCCAAAAATGACAACCTGCGCTCAGCCCGGGGACCCACATCATGGGAGAAGAGAACCGACTCCTACAAGTTGTCCTCCGACCCCTACACATATCCATAGCATATATGGGCGCACGTGCACACACACACACACACACACACACACACACAAATAATAAATTTTTTTTTGGTCTTTTTGAGACAGGGTCTCCCTATAGCCTGAGCTGGCCTGGAACTCACTCTGTAGACCAGGCTGGCCTTGAATTCACAGAGATCCACCTGCCTCTGCCTCCCGAGTGCTGGGATTAAAGGCATGCATCGCCATGCCCAGCTTAAAGGTGGTTTTTAGCCACCATGTGGGTGCTGGGAATCGAACCTGTCCTCTGCAAAAGCAGTCAGCGCTCTTAACTGCTGAGATATCTCTCCAGTCCCAACAAATATTATTAATTAAAAAATGTTTAGTCAGGCAGGGTTGGAGACCTGGGCCAGGGGTTTAGAGCACTGGCTGCTCTTGCAGAAGACTTAGGTTTAGTTCCCAGCACCCGCTAACAACCTTCTGTAATTCTAATTCCAGGGAATCTGACACCCCCTTCTGGCCTCCATGAATATATGAGTACTGCGTGGTGGGAGTCCACTTACACCCAGGAAAAACACTCCATATATATATGTATAGCTAGCCAGGTGTGGTGGTGCACTGGGGAACCAGAGGCAGGTGAATCTGTGAGTTCAAGGCCAGCCTCCTGTAAATAGTGAGTTCCAGGACAGCTGGGGATACAGGGAAACACTGTCTTGAAAACAAAACAAAACTAATTTTTTAATAAAAAGAAAAGAAAGAGAACAGCTTAGTATGATTTTTCACACACCAGAGAGAAATAAAAAAGTGAACACATCCTGTGTGGAAGCAGACAGGTCACATGGTCTTTCACCATCTGGGTAGGGGAAGGAGGAAGATTCTGGGTGCCCAAAACTGGAAGGAAGCTAAATAATTTTCAGAGTGTGGTACATCCTTCCAACGGAAGGAGCTTGAGACAGTGTGGAACACTCAGAGGTACAGGCCAGCGGACATACTCAGAGGCAGCACCCTCCGTGGTCTGACACTCAGAGGCAGCACCCTCCGTGGTCTAACACTCAGAGGCAGCACCCTCCGTGGTCTAACACTCAGAGGCAGCACCCTCCGTGGTCTCACACTCACAGGCAGCACACTCCGTGTTCTCACACTCAGAGGCAGCACACTCTGTGGTCTAACACTCACAGGCAGCACACTCCTGGTCTCACACTCAGAGGCAGCACACTCCGTGGTCTCACACTCACAGGCAGCACACTCCATGGTCTCACACTCAGAGGCAGCACACTCCGTGGTCTCACACTCACAGGCAGCACACTCCGTGGTCTCACACTCACAGGCAGCACACTCCGTGGTCTCACACTCACAGGCAGCACACTCCGTGGTCTCACACTCACAGGCAGCACACTCCGTGGTCTCACACTCACAGGCAGCACACTCCGTGGTCTCACACTCACAGGCAGCACACTCCGTGGTCTCACACTCACAGGCAGCACACTCCGTGGTCTCACACTCACAGGCAGCACACTCCGTGGTCTCACACTCACAGGCAGCACACTCCGTGGTCTCACACTCACAGGCAGCACACTCCGTGGTCTCACACTCACAGGCAGCACACTCCGTGGTCTCACACTCACAGGCAGCACACTCCGTGGTCTCACACTCACAGGCAGCACACTCCGTGGTCTCACACTCACAGGCAGCACACTCCGTGGTCTCACACTCACAGGCAGCACACTCCGTGGTCTCACACTCACAGGCAGCACACTCCGTGGTCTCACACTCACAGGCAGCACACTCCGTGGTCTCACACTCACAGGCAGCACACTCCGTGGTCTCACACTCACAGGCAGCACACTCCGTGGTCTCACACTCACAGGCAGCACACTCCGTGGTCTCACACTCACAGGCAGCACACTCCGTGGTCTCACACTCACAGGCAGCACACTCCGTGGTCTCACACTCACAGGCAGCACACTCCGTGGTCTCACACTCACAGGCAGCACACTCCGTGGTCTCACACTCACAGGCAGCACACTCCGTGGTCTCACACTCACAGGCAGCACACTCCGTGGTCTCACACTCACAGGCAGCACACTCCGTGGTCTCACACTCACAGGCAGCACACTCCGTGGTCTAACACTCACAGGCAGCACACTCCGTGGTCTAACACTCACAGGCAGCACACTCCGTGGTCTCACACTCAGAGGCAACACACTCTGTGGTCTCACACTCAGAGGCAGCACACTCCGTGGTCTAACACTCACAGGCAGCACACTCCGTGGTCTCACACTCAGAGGCAGCACACTCCATGGTCTCACACTCAGAGGCAGCACCCTCTGTGGTCTAACACTCACAGGCAGCACACTCCTGGTCTCACACTCACAGGCAGCACACTCCATGGTCTCACACAGGCAGCACACTCCTGGTCTCACACTCACAGGCAGCACACTCCGTGGTCTCACACTCACAGGCAGCACACTCCGTGGTCTCACACTCACAGGCAGCACACTCCATGGTCTCAGTCACCAGACTTTCTGGAACAGCCACGTGTGCATGCAGAAGAACCTCGTCAGAGCTGAGGAAGGAAGCTGATGACAGCAGAGGGACCCCAGGAAACACTTCACATCTGAGAGTGGTTACCCAGCTATGTGTTGTCAAAACTCATAGAACAACACACTAAAAAGTGAATTACAGGGGCCTGGGGGAAGCTCAAGTGTGTGAAGCACTTGCACTGCAGGTAGGTGAAGTGACCTGAGTTCGAATCCTGTCGCCCAGGTAAAGAGCAGGGTGTGGTCCCAGCTCTGGGGAAGCGGAGGCAGAACTCCTGCAGTCACTGGCCAGACAGCCTCACCAATCAGCTCAGAATGCAAGTTGGGAGGGCTGCACAGAGCCATGCACGGTGGCACCCGCCTTTAATTCCAGCACTCAGGAGACAGAGGCAAAGGCAGACAGAGCTCTGTGAGATTGAGGCCAGCCTGGTCTACACAGTGATCCCAGATACACTGATTCTAGGACTTTCAGACACCACAGTACCACCAACACGTGGGAGTCAGCCTCAGCTGTCAGACCCCGCCATCTGCCCTGCTGGAGGTGAGGTCTCTGTTCGCTACTGTGTACACCAGGTAAGGTCCCACCTCACTGTACAGTAGCTGTGATTACAGGTGTGAAGTACTGCATCAGAATTCAAACCCAGGTCCTAACATCGCTATGACAAAGCAAGAGGCAGGAGTTCAATGTCATCCTCACCTACATGGGGAGTCTGTTGGCAGCCTGGGCTACATGAGACCCTATCTCAAAAAAGAAAAACCAAAGCCAAGCCTGCCCTAGGTGTGGAGCTGTGCTCTGAAATGGCTGCACATCCTGCTCAGGGACGCAGCCCAGGAACTTCACCAAGGGCCCCTCACAAGAAGCAGCTCCTGCCTCGGCAGGCACTCCCCCATTTGCTCACTGAGATCCTTTCTCCTTCAGGAAAGCTGGTAGGCAGGTGGTCCATCCCAGGAGCCCTAGCTGTGCAGGTCCCCCTGGTCTAGGGAACCCCTCAGTCTGGCCAGGGTGGTGGTGGTATAGGGAGGCTCTGTGCTGCCCTACAGAACGGCTACCCAAGTCAAACTTCTGGAACCTTCTATCCAGGCCGGCCCTTGTGACATGACTGGTGGACCCCCACTCCACCTAGCCTCTGGATGAAAGTGCTTCTGGGTAAGGGGAGCATGTGCCCCCTTACAGCTCACCCAAGTGCTTCTGGGAAGGGAGCATGTGCCCTCTTACGGCTCACCCAAGTGCTTCTGGGAAGGGGGCATGTGCTCTCTTACAGCTCACCCAAGTGGTTCTGGGAAGGGAGCATGTGCCCCCTTATAGCTCACCCAAGTGCTTCTGGGTAAGGGGAGCATGTGCCCTCTTACAGCTCACCCAAGTACTTCTGGGAAGGGAACATGTGCCCTCTGACTGCTCACCCAAGTGCTTCTGGGAAGGGCATGTGCCCCCTTACAGCTCACCCAAGTGCTTCTGGAAAGGGAGCATGTGCCCCTTACGGCTCACCCAAGTGCTTCTGGGAAGGGCATGTGCCCCCTTACAGCTCACCCAAGTGCTTCTGGGAAGGGAGCATGTGCCCCCTTACAGCTCACCCAAGTGCTTCTGGGAAGGGAGCATGTGCCCCTTACCGCTCACCCAAGTGCTTCTGGGAAGGGCATGTGCTCTCTTACGGCTCACCCAAGTGCTTCTGGGAAGGGCATGTGCTCTCTTACGGCTCACCCAAGTGCTTCTGGGAAGGGAGCATGTGCTCTCTTACAGCTCACCCACTTGTTCGCCCATCGTTCAGTGCCCCCATCACTCAACCCCTCATGAGTACATTTGTGGGAGACTGACACGCATGTCCTCTAGTCAGTGGCCGAGCACTGGCCTCTCATGAACAAGGCCTGGGTTCAGTCCCCAGCACACACCTGGCATCCTAGCACTCGAGAGGTGGAGGAGGAGGATCAGGAGTTTGGGGCCACCCTTGGCTACTAAGGGAGTCTGAGGCTGGCCTGGGCTATGTGAGGCCAGCCTGGGCTACATGAGGCCTGCCTCTCTCACACACACAAGCTTCCACTCTGGAAAGAGACCCTGGGTGCAAAGACTATCCTGACACACTGCTCTGCTTCTGATGAACAGATGGTCCACACATGCTCACAGCAGGCCCTTCTCCATGACATACTACTCATGCAGTCGCACACGTGTTGACACACAACCACATATGCTCTCTCCTGAGTGCTGAGACCTTTAGGGGTAGGGAAGTCCTCCTCTGTCTTCTCCAGATGTGTCACACACCTGTCATCCCAGGTGGAGGTTTGAGGATGTGGAGTTCAAGGTCATCCTTGCCTCCATAGGCTAGCCCAAGCTACATGAGGCCCAGTCTCAAACAACAAAAGAAATACATCACACTGTACAACTCCCATTATCATTACCATCCCTCTTGAGAACCTCCATCTCCCCACACTCTGAAGCCGTCCAACAGTGACTCCAGCCCGTCCCCAGATATCCACTTCAGAACCTCCATCTCCCCACGCTCTGAAGCCGTCCAACAATGACTCCAGCCCATCCCCAGACACCCACTTCAGAACCTCCATCTCCCCACGCTCTGAAGCCGTCCAACACTGACTCCAGCCCGTCCCCAGACACCCACTTCAGAACCTCCATCTCCCCACGCTCTGAAGCCGTCCAACAGTGACTCCAGCCCGTCCCCAGACACCCACTTCAGAACCTCCATCTCTCCACGCTCTGAAGCCGTCCAACACTGACTCCAGCCCGTCCCCAGACACCCACTTCAGAACCTCCATCTCCCCACGCTCTGAAGCCGTCCAACACTGACTCCAGCCCGTCCCCAGACACCCACTTCAGAACCTCCATCTCCCCACGCTCTGAAGCCGTCCAACAGTGACTCCAGCCCGTCCCCAGACACCCACTTCAGAACCTCCATCTCTCCACGCTCTGAAGCCGTCCAACACTGACTCCAGCCCGTCCCCAGACACCCACTTCAGAACCTCCATCTCCCCACGCTCTGAAGCCGTCCAACAGTGACTCCAGCCCGTCCCCAGACACCCACTTCAGAACCTCCATCTCTCCACGCTCTGAAGCCGTCCAACAGTGACTCCAGCCCGTCCCCAGACACCCACTTCAGAACCTCCATCTCCCCACACTCTGAAGCGTCCAGCAGTGACTCCAGTCCATCCCCAGACACCCACTTCACATCCACGAATGGGGCCCTGTGTCCCATGTGCCAGGCATATTTTGCTGGGTAAGACGTCCTTGAGGTCCCTCTGTGTGGCACAGGTGTCCAAATGTCTTCTGAGACTCAGGGTGGCACAGCCTCCTTCCTGATCTCACAAGCCCTCGTCCATCCTGGACAGAGACGGTCAAGAGGCCACATCCAGAAAGGGATCCCAGGGTCACACAGCCACTGCACTGTGTGTCACTATGCCTATGATACACACGCAGCCAGCTCTTGTGTTCTTTTGAAGACCTGATCTCGTATGGCCCAGGCTGCCCCTTGTGACCCCTGCAGACACCAGCTCTCTGGGGAGCAGCGTTTGGAGCTCCTGGGTGCTGGGAGCAGTTCTGTCCCTTGGGGCTATAGCCTCTTGCACCACCCAGCCACCACGGCCCAGGCTCGCAGAACGCAGTGATGTCACAAGGGCTGTGGAGGGAAAGGAATGTCCTGGGGGACAACCAGTCAGGGGACGGCATGTCATCCCTCTGTCTAGGGACTGTGCTGGACAGGACTCCCCACTGCCCTGTCAGTGCTGATAGGCATTTGGGGGAGAGGGAGAGCTGAGGGTCTCATGAGTGTCGAGCCTATTAGCAGCCAGCGCAAACAGAAGGTACCAGAATACTGACTTTTCTTCTTTCTGTCTTCCTCTGTCTCTATCCCTCCTTCCCTCTCTAACAAGGTCTCATGTAGCCCAGGCTACCCTTTAAATCCTCAGCTGAAGATGGCCTTGATCTCCTGACCCTCCTGCCTTCCCCTCCCAGGGCTGGGATGACAGGTGTGCAGCACTCCGCCTGGTTTCTAAGTGCTGGTGATGGGTGCAGGCGTGTGTGCTCAGTGAGCGCTCTAGCGCTGAGCGCTGAGCCCCAGCTCCGGCCTTTGTTCATCTATCTCTGTATCTATCTCTGTTTTTTAATTATTTTATTTTATTTTATTTTTATGTGTATGAGTGTACTGTCTGCATGTAGGTTAGGTTGGTGCACCCATGTCGTGCAATGCCTTGGAGGTCAGAATTCCCCTGGAACTGGAGTTAAAGACAGTTCTTAGCTGCCATGTGGGTGCTGGGAATCGAACCCAGGTCCTCTGTAAGAGCAGACGGCGTGCTCTTAACCGCTCAGCCATCTCTCCAGCCCCAATCTCTGTATCTATCTCTGCATCTATCTATGTATCTGTGTATCTACGTATCTATGGGCGTATGTATCTATCATCTATCTCTGTATTTATGTATCTCTGTATCTCTGCATCTGTCTATGTATCTATGTATGTCTATGTATGTATCTATCTCTCTATGTATCATCTATGTATCTGTTTATGTATGTATCTGTGTGTCTGTGTATATATCTATCTATTCATGTATGTATATGTGTCTCTCTTATCTATCTATCTCTGTATCTATTTATGTATCTATCTCTGTATGTATGTATCTATCATCTGTCTATGTATGTATGTATATATATATATATCTATCTATCTCTGTATCTATGTATCCATCTATATATGTATGTATCTATCATCTGTCTATGTATGTATATATATGTGTCTATCTATCTATCATCTATTTATTTATAAATTTGAGGCAAGGTATATATCACTAAGTCACCCAGGCTGGCCCAGGATGACCTAGAATAAATAGATTATAGATAGATGATAGATAGATAGATAGATAGATAGATAGATACATACATACATACATACATACATAGACAGGTAGACAGAGAGATACATACATACACAGATACATAGATACATAGATAGATATATAGACAGATACATAGATAAATAGATCCTCCTGCCTCAGCCTCCTGACCCAGTTACTAGAAAACATTTGGGGTACAGAGACAGGTCAGAGGGCAAAGTACCTGCCACTCAGCAGGAGTCCCAAGTTCAATCCCACAGAACAACTGTAGAGGGCAGCACATCTCTGTGATCCCAGGGATGGGGAGGTAGAGACAGGGTGACCTCTGGGGCTAGACAACCCGGGAGCTCCAGGTTCAGTGAGAGACCTGGCCTCAAAACAAGTAAGGCAGAGGGCTGGAGAGTTGGCTTCAAGGTCAAGAGCTCTTGCAGAGAACCCAGGTTCAGTTCCCAGCGCCCACATGGCAGCTAACAACTGTCCAATGCCTTCTTCTGACCTCTTCGGACATTGCATGATATGGGTGCACCTAAGTACATGCAGCCAAAACACTCACATTTAAAACAAAAATAAAAAAATTTTCAAAAATAAAATCAATCAATCAATCAATCAATCAATCAATCAAGGTAGAGAGCCACTGAGGAAGACCACTGATGCTGGCCTCTACCGAATGCACATGCAGGTGCTTCTGCATACACACACACACACACACACACACACACACACACATACACGCACACACATACACGCACACACATACACGCACACACATACACGCACGCCCCTCCCCCACCCAACTTCTTTCCTGGCACCCATCTTCCCCAGGACCCCTGACTGGCACCCTTGCTGCCTGGTCCACTGTGTGAGGACTCAGATCCTGCTGTGCAGAGCTGACCCTTCAATCCCCAGAGGCTTTGCATGTGTGACACCCATCTGCCCAGTCCCTGCACAGGGGATGTCTGACTCCAAGGGACAGGACACCGCTGAGGCTCCTGAGCAGGGGCTCACTGCCAGACGATTCCGCCGCCGAAATTCCCCAAGGCTGAGCAAACAGTTGAATCCAGTGGACAAAGGTGAAGGCCCTGGGGATGGCCCCGGCACGAGGGTGGGGGGGCAGAAGCCAGTGTGGCCCTTGGGGTCCCTTCTCCCTCTGAGACTGCCTTTGCGGGGCAATGGGGGGGGGACACTGGGTCTTGGGCTGGCAGCAGTGGCCAGGAGGCATCCAGCAGAGGGGGGCAAGGCCTGTGGCTGAGGTTACCTTTGCCATGGCAGGTCCTGTCCACTTTGGGGCAGGACATTGACCATGACTTCTGACCCCTGTCCTCCTGTGGACAATGACAGTGATCCCAGACCCCTCCCAGACAGCGACCTCTGGTCCCAACCCCATGGACACTGACCCAGTGAACACTGAACGCTGATCCCAATCCTGTGAAAACTGACCTCTGACCCCGACCCCATGGACACTGATCCCGTTGACACCGACCGTGTGTGCTGTGGACACTGACGGTGGACACTGACCATGGACGCTGGCTGTGGATGCTGACCGTAGACTCTGACCATGGATGCTGACCATAGAGGCTGACTGTGGACGCTGGCCATGGACTGTGACCATGGAGGCTGACTGTGGATGCTGGCAGTGGACTCTGACCATGGACACTGACCCCATGGACCCTGGTATGGAAGCCGACTGTGGACGCTGGCCAGGGACTCTGACTGTGGACGCTGACCATGGATGCTGACCGTGGATGCTGGATGTGGACGCTGACTGTGGACACTGACCCTGGATGTTGACCGTGGACGCTGGTCGTGGAAGGTGACCGTGGGCGCTGGCCGTGGCCCCACCCACACGCAGGCAGCGCCTACTGGACCACGCGGCGGGATGGCGAGGTGAAGCTGCGCCTGGACAAGGACTCGCAGGTGAACGAGCCTGCGGTTACTGTGCATGACCTGATCATGAGCTCAGCCACCAAGTACGCGCACTGCCTGGCGCTGGGCTCCAAGTACAAGAAGGGCTGGCATCTGCTCACCTACATGGAGTATTATGAGGCTTGCCGGCGCGCGGCCAAGGCCTTCCTCAAGGTGAGCAGTGCGCATGCGCGCAGGGGGGGCGCAGGTGCAGATAGGCTCTGAGCTGCCTGCTGTAACCACAGCCGTGCTCCTCGTCTCAGGCTAGCCTCCTCCTGCTCCGAGCATCCAGGCCCCTCCTCTTGCTGTGCGCTTTTATCCTTCCTCACGCGCAGCTTCCTAGCGTCAGTGTAAGGCAGTTGTGAGATGCCGAGTGGGTGCTGGGAACTGTCCGGGTCCTTGGCAGGAGCACCCAGTGTTCCACCTTGTTTTTGGAGACCGGGTGTCTCAGGAACCCGGAGCTCCCGCTTGGTAGGACAGTAGGCCTCCAGGACCCTCCTCCCCTGCCTCCCCCTACAGGCATGTGCCATCACGCCTGGCTTTTTGTTCGTTTGTTTTTGTTTTTTGAGACAGGGTCTGCCTGTAGCCCCAGGTGGCCAGGAACTCAGTGTAGCCCAGGCTGGCCTCCATTGCACAGAGCTCCGCCTGCCTCTGCCACCCACCTCTGCTGGGTGCTGGTGGGTACTGGGTGCTGGAGTTAAAGGCGTGCGCCACCAGTCAGGCCACATCTCGCTTTTAGGTGAGTTTAGGTGCTTGGAACGTGGGGCCCCATGCTTGCCCAGTCAACATAATAAATAGTGCCCAGCAGTCCACAGGACTCTAAAGAAAAGAACATAAGTTATGGAGGGCAAGGAGGACTGACCATTGACTTCTAAGATGCGGAGGAGAGCGACCCAGCTAGGGCTGCAAGGAGTCTGTGTTGTGCTGAATAAGTGGAGCCCACGGGCACCATCTAGAATTCTTGAGATGACAGGAATCATCCCAGGTCCAGGCTGAGCTACTGGGACATTTACAACAAAGCTTTAGAGAGAGAGAGAGAGAGAGAGAGAGAGAGAGAGAGAGAGAACTGGGCATGTTAATATACCCCTCCTGTTTCAGCAGTTGGGAAGCTGAGGCGGGATTGTGATTAGAGGCCCACCTGGATCATGAATGGATGATGGATGGATGGAGGATGGATGGGTGGGTGGGTGGGTGGATGGATGGATGGATGGATAGATGGATGGATGGGTGGATGGGTGGATGGATGATACGATGGATGATGAGTGGGTGATGGATGGATGGATGGGCGAATGGATGGATGGATGGATGGTGATGGATAAATGATGAATGGATGTGGGTAGACTGGTGGATGGTTGGGTTGGATGGAATGCGATGGGTGGGTGAATGGGATGAAATGGATGAGTCGGATGGATGGATGGATGGATGGATGGATGGATGTGTGGATGGATGGATGTGTCGGTGGATGGATGGATGGATGGATTTGTGGATGGATGGATGGGTGGACGGATGGATGAGTGGATGGATGGATGAGTGGATGACTCAGTAAATGTATTGTGATCTATAGATTGCAAACATTTCCCCATAGGCCATGAATGTCTTGGGCAGCTGCCTCATGATGCCATGAATCCTCTGCTCAGAGGAACACAGGGCCTGTGGGTGGAGGACCAGTAGTCCGGAGGAGAAGGAGGGTGCTCCCAGGGAGCTTTGGGGCAGGTCAAGGTAGGCCCACTTGACGCTCTGGGGACTCACCTGCATACCTCTTCTCCAGGTGGGCCTGGAGCGCTTCAATGGCGTGGGCATCATGGGCTTCAACTCCACAGAGTGGGTCATTGCCAGCATCGGAGCCATCATGGCAGGGTAAGGCCCCCATTTCTTCTGTGCCTCTTGGACCCCTGGCTCCATTGGGAGCCCATTGGTTGTTAGGGTGGAGTCTCTGGGTTTCACCCTGGTTCCAGAGCAGTGTTCTGTGGGGTTGTCAGCGGCCTGGTCCTGCACATGCTCACTGCAGCCTCCCGGATGTTCCAGATGTTCTCTCCTCAGCAGACTCCTGTTCCTCCCATAAAGCCCAACACTTAAGCCCCTCCTCGAGCAACCTCCCTTATTTCTTTGGCTATCCCAGCACTGAGTCTTGCCTGCCTTTTGTGGAGAGACTTTAAGGTGCTGCCCCCAAAGGCCCACCTTCCAGCAGGATAGGAGACCCCCAAGGAGCCCCTCAATTCTCCCCAAAGCCCTCACCCAGTGGGTCTTCCATTCGTGGATTTTGCTTTCAGTGGCATCTCCGTGGGGATCTTGTGCAGCGTTTCCCCCAAAGCCTGCCAGGTCATCGCTGAGAATGCAGAGATGGACATTTTTGTGGTGGACAATGACCGACAGCTACAGAAAATCTACCAGGTCAGAGACTCTGGGCCCCAGGATCCAAAATCCTACAGGGCAGGGAATCCAAGCCTGGGGTCAGCTTGACTCCCCTGGGCAAGGAAGACCCATGTGTAATAATGATAGCACTGGGCTGGTAACGGTGAGAACTGGTGTACACACATAGAGCACCTGCTGTTTACCAAGGCGCCACTTTGAAGTGTTACCTGTTGGTAGCAGTTTCTTAGAGGCAAAGCTACTGCTGACTTTTCTCTGGTCAGCCTGCTGAGCTCCGAAGTGCTGAACCTCTCCATCAGGGTCACAAACCTTAGGGGACAGAGGCAGAAGCCACCCCACTCCACATCTCCACATAGCTCCAGCTGGGCTAGAACTCACTATGTAGACCACGCTGGCCTCGATTTCACAGAGATCCACCTGCCTCTGTGCTGGGATTAAAGACAGAACACACCCCAGCTTATAAAAAGTAACATACCAGACTATGGGGATGGCTGTGTGGGTCATGTGCTTGCTGCATGAGGACCCACTAAGCCTGCACGCTGACATACACCTGTAATCCCAGTCCCCAAGAGACAGCCCAGGACAGTCCCTGGAGCCCACTTAGTCTAGCCAAAATGGGGAACTCTGGGTCCTAGTAAAACGTAAAAAGAGGGCCGCAGAGCTGGCTCAGCGGCTTAGAGCACTGGCTGGTCCTGCAGAGGACCAGGGGTCAGTCTCCAGCACCTACATGGCGGCTAACAACCGTCTGTTACTCCAGTTCCAGGCCTCTTCTGGCTTCCCTGGGCATTGCACTACATGGGTGCACTTACATAGATGCAGGCAACATATCATAAAATTAAATCAATTGGGGCTAGAGAGATGGCCTAGTGGTTAAGAGAACCAACTGCTCTTGCAGAGGACCCGGGTTTGATCCCCAGCACCCACATGGTGGCTGAGAACTGTCTGTAACTCCAATTCCAAGAGAACTCCAGTTCCAGGGGAATCCGAGACCCTCTTCTGACCTCCACAGCATTGCCCAACACGGGTGCACCAACCTACATGCAGACAGTACATTCATACACATAAAAAATAAAAATTAGGGCTGGAGAGATGGCCTGGCTGTTAAGAGCGCCGATCGCTCTTACAGAGGACCCGGGTTCGATCCCCAGCACCCACATGGTGGCCGAGAACCGTCCGAAACTCCAATTCCAGGAGAACTCCAGTTCCAGGGGAATCCGAGACCCTCTTCTGACCTCCGTGGCATTGCACGACACGGGTGCACAAACCTGCATGCAGACAGTACATTCATACACATACAAAAATAAATAAAATTAAAAAAAATTTTTTTAATTAAATTAATTAATTAATTAATGAGCTGTTGAGCCTGGGACATGGGTCATTAGGTGAAGTGCTCACTGTGCAGCCTGGCAACCTCAGTTCAGTGTGATCCCTTGCCAGCACTCAGTACTACATGTATAAGAATCACAATGAGGGGGCCAGGCATGGTGGCGCACGCCTTTAATCCCAGCACTCAGGAGGCAGAGGCAGGAGGATGTCTGTGAGTTCAAGGTCAGCCTGGTCTACAGATTGAGTTCCAAGACAACAGGGGCTTCAGGGAGACCCTGCCTCAAAAAAAAATGTATAATCATGTATCTTTGTATGCTAAGAACATTGGGGCCATAGCTCGGTGGGCAGGGCACTCACCTGGCATGTGCCAGGGCCTGGGCTCATCTCTGCACTCCATAAATCAGGCTTGGAGGGCGCACATGCCTGTCATCTTAGCAGTCTGGGGAGGAGGGAGGAAGATAAGGAGTTTTGGGTCATCCTGGGATATATAGTGATATTTTGAGGCTAGCCTGCACTATGTGACACCTGCCAGTGCTAGGAAGGAGACCCAGAGCCTCCTGCTGGGCATCAAGGGCTCAGCTCCCGAACATGGTGGCTGGCCTCGCTCAGCAGCAGCCTGGAAAGGGCAGCGGGTGTGGGTTGTGCGAGGTTCGAGGCTTGTCCAGGTGGGAGAACAGTGCCTATGTCTGAGCACATGAAGTGTGTGTGGTCCTCCTCGTCCTCGTCCCCTTCCCTCCTCACTTCTGTTTTGTTTTGTTTTTTTGAGACAGGGTCTCCCTGTAGCCCCAGCTGTCCTGGAGCTCACTGTGTAGATCAGGCTGGCCTTGAACTCACAGAGATCCGCCTGCCTCTGCCTCCCGAGTTCTGGGATTCAAGGTGCATACCTCCGTGCCTGGCATGGTTTTTTTCTTCCTGTTTTTGTTTTTTAATAAATTTTTAAAATTTTATTTATTTTTGTATGTGTATGAATGTACTGTCTGCATGCAGGTTTGTGCACCCGTGTCGTGCAATGCCGCGGAGGTCAGAAGAGGGTCTCAGATTCCCCTGGAACTGGAGTTCTCCTGGAATTGGAGCAGAAGGTTCTTAGCCGCCATGTGGGTGCTGGGGATTGAACCCGGGTCCTCTGTAAGAGCAGTTGGCATTCCTAACCGCTAGGCCATCTCTCCAGCCCCTCCTCCTGTTTTTGTGCATTTAGTTGTTTAGTTTTTATTTTGATGCTTTTTTTTCACTCTTTTGATTGATTTATTTTTATTTTATCTCTCCAGCGCCCTCCACCCCACCCCTGCCTTTTTTTTTTTTTCTGACACAGCGCCCCCCCCACCCCCGCCTTTTTTGTTTTTCTGACACCGGATTTCCTTGTACCCTAGCTGGCCTGGAATTTGCTATGTAGCTCAGTCTGGCCTCAGTCTCAGAGATCCACCTGCCTCTGCCTTGCAAGCGCTGAGATCAAGTTCATGCACCACCACACTGGACTGTTTGAGACACAGGCTACCAATGTAATCTAGGGTGCCCTCCAATTTACAGCCATTCCCCTGCCTCAGCTTCCTAAGGCCTGGGGTGACAGGCATGTCTCACCACACCTGGCTTTGGGCTGAAGCCTAAAACCGCAACGCATTCTGATTGGTCAGTTAGGAGGTCCCAGTGGAGTGCTGATTGGCCAGCCGTTGAGCAGGTGCTGTGTGATTGTGGCGGAGGCTCTCAGCTGCGTTTTGGGGCCTCTGTCTTAATTCTTTCATTTTCTTGTGCTTTGACTTGTTGTAATAGGGAGGAGAGGGAGGGGAGGGGAGGGGAAGAGGGGGAACAAGGGCCCCAGGGCCCGGGGGGAGTCCTTGTCCTGGTGGGGTACACCACCCACCCGGCCGTGTGTCCTTAGCTGTGGGAAGGAACTCCCGAACTCTCACACCAAAGTGGAGAAGGAAAACGAGGAGGGGATTGGGGACATACACATCTGGGGCCGCCACGTCTTCATGGGCTACCTCAACGACAAGGAGAGCACGAGGAGGAAGATCGACCACCGCGGCTGGCTGCGCACCGGGGACCAAGGCTTCCTGGACGAGGACAGCTTCCTGTACCACACGGGGAACGTGAATGGTGAGGGGCTGCAGCGGGAGGGGGGTCGGGACTGGACGGGAGGACTGGACGGGAGGAGGACAGGGCGCCACTCCGGGGCTCCCACACCAGGTCCTATCGGGAGGACACGGTCTTTCCTTCTGCGCACAGACATGATCACGCTCTGCTCAGGCCAGAAGGTCAACCCGTCCCCCATCGAGGAGCGGCTGAAGTACTGTCTCCCGCTAGTCCGCCACGCGGTGGTGGTGGGCCAGGGTGCTCCATTCTTGTCCGCCCTGCTCACGCTGAAGGTGGGGCGCAGGGCAAGGCAGAGAGAGAGGGAAGGAGGGAGGGAGGGAGGGAGGGAGGAGATGAGAAGGAGGGAGGGAGGGAGAGAGGGAGAACATGGGAGGGAGGGAGGGAGAAGATGAGAGGAGGGGGGAGAGAGATGAGAGGAGAGGGAGGGAGAGAGATGAGAGGAGAGGGAGGGAGAAGATGAGAGGGAGGGAGGGAGGGAGAGAGGAGAGGGAGGGAGGGAGGGAGTAGAGGGAGGGAGGGAGAAGATGAGACAGAGGGAGGGTGGGAGAAGATGAGAGGGAGGGAGAAGATGAGAGGGAGGGAGGGAGAAGATGAAAGGGAGGGAGGGAGAAGATGAGAGGGAGGGAGGGTGGGAGAGAGGAGAGGAAGGGAGGGAGGAGATGAGAGGGAGGGAGAGAGGGAGGGAGGGAGAAGATGAGAGGAGAGGGAGGGGGAGAGAGATGAGAGGAGAGGGAGGGAAAGAGATGAGAGGAGAGGGAGGGTGGGAGATTATGAAAAGATGGTTGGGGCAAAAGTACTAGTGTAGGGTGAGCACCCCACACCCCCTGCCCCTGTTCTCTTCCGTCCCCAACAGTCAGCTCTGGAGACGGATGCAGTCTCCATCTGACTGTGTAGAACAGTCTAGGTTTTCTTCTATAGACCAGTGGCCCTCAGAGCCTGGGCATGGGGCCACTGATAGCAAGGTGCCAAGTTGAGGATATCAACCACAGACTGGCTGTGGGGAGGGTGGGCTCTGGCGAACCCAGAAATCAGCCTGTGTAAGGGCACAGCAGGTAAAGGAGCTTGCAGCCAAGCCTGAGGACCTAAGTTTGATCCTTAGATCTTCACATCTTCACACGTTAGACGGAGAGAACTGACTCCCAGAGGATAATCTCTGAGCTGCAAACCACACCACACAGGAGGGACAGGCCCCTCTGTCCAGTGGGAGGCTGTCTGGTAGAGCCAGCAGCAGAGTGGACCCTAGTCTCCCAGGGTTGCCATGACAATGGCACTTGGATGCTTCAAGAGCCTTGGGCGCTGTCTCCCCTCCGCAGTGTCAGATCAATGCAGAGACAGGAGAAGCTCAGAGCGCGCTAACCAGGGAGGCAGTGGCAATCTGCCGAAAGATTCGGAGCCAGGCCACATGGCTGGCTGACGTCCTGTATGACCGGGACCCCCTGGTCACTGGTTACATTGCCCAGGGGATACAGAAGGTGAATGAGGAGGCACCATCCGAGAGTGCAAAGATCATCAAGTGGGTCATCCTGGACAATCACTTCTCCGTGGGAGGCGGGGAGCTGGGTGAGTGTCCTGTGGGTGGGCCGAGGACCAGGGTCCCTTGGAGCCTAATCTCTGGGTTTCCTCTGCAGTCCTGTGACTAGCCGATTTCCACCGCAACACATTTAAACTAGGCCTCGTGTCACAGACCTGTGACCCCAGCACTCTGGAGGCTGAGGCAGAAAGATCCAGAGGTTGAGGCCAGCCTGGCCTACATAAGACCCTGTGTCATAAAAACAAAACCCAGCCAGGAACAGCGGCACAACCTTAATCCCAGCACTCGAGAGGCAGCGGCAGGCAGCTGTCTGGAAGACAAGCCTGGTCTACATAGAGTTCGGGCCAGCTGGGGCTACACACTAACATCCAGTCTCAGTAAAAACAACCTAAGGGCTGGAGAGCTGGCTAGCACTTAGGAGCACTGGCTGCTCTTGCAGAGGACCTGCTCAGTTCCCAGCACCCATGTGGCAGCTGACAGCCTTCTGAAACGCCAGCTGCAGGAAACTCCATGCCCTCCTCAGGCCTCCATGGCCACTCTGCATACATGAGCCACTTACATACATGCAGCAATGCTCAAACACATAAAATAAAAATTAAAACGTGGGGTTTTTTTTGGGGGGGGGCTTTTTGAGACAGGGTCTTCCTATAGCCCCAGCTGGCCTGGAACTCACTCTGTAGACCAGGTTAGCCTTGAACTCACAAGATCCGCTAGGCTTTGTCTTCCAAGTGCTGGGAATAAAGGCCTGTGCCACAAGGCCCAGCTTAAAAGACGGCTCTAGCCACCATATGGGTGCAGGGAACTGAACCAGGTCCTTTACAAGAGCAGTCAGTGCTCCTAAACACTAGCCAGCCTCCAACCCCTGTGCCCCACCCAAAAAACTTTTTTTTTGGTATTTTGAGACAGGGTCTCCCTTTAGTCCCAGTTGGGCTGGAACACACTCTGTAGACAGGCTGGCCTTGAACTCATAGAGATCAGTCTGCCTCTGCCTCCCAAGTGCTAGGATAAAAGGCCTGCGCCACAATGCCTAGAAAAAAAAAACTTTAAAAAATTTAATCCTAGCACTTGGGAGGCAGAGGCAGGGGGATCTTTGTGAGTTCAAGGCCAGCCTGGTCTAAAAGTGAGTTCCAGGACAGCTGGGGCTACAGGGAGACCCTGTCTCAAAAAGACCAAAAATAGATAGATAGATAGATAGATAGATAGATAGATAGATAGATAGATGATAGATAGTTGATGATAGACAGACAGACAGACAGACAGATAGATAGATAGATAGATAGATAGATAGATAGATAGATAGATAGATAGATAGATAAATGCCTCCCACATACAGGTCCCAGTGTGTAGACCCAGGGTGAGCACACCCCAGCTCCACATCCTCCACTTCCAGGTCCCAATGTGTAGACCCAGGGTGAACGCACCCCAGATCAACATCCTCAACATCCAGGTCCCAGTGTGTAGACGTAGTGTGAGCACACCCCAGCTCCACATCCTCCACATCCAGGTCCCAGTGTGTAGACGTAGTGTGAGCACACCCCAGCTCCACATCCTCCATATCCAGGTCCCAGTGTGTAGACGTAGTGTGAGCACACCCCAGCTCCACATCCTCCACACCCAGGTCCCAGTGAGTAGACATCGTGTGAACACACCCCAGCTCCACATCCTCCACACCCAGGTCCCAGTGAGTAGACAGTGTGAACACACCCCAGCTCCACATCCTCCACACCCAGGTCCCAGTGTGTAGACATAGCGTGAACACACCCTGCTCCACATCCTCCACACCCAGGTCCCAGTGTGTAGATGTAGTGTGAGCACACCCCTGCTCCATATCCAAAAATGGAGGTATTTTATGACCCAGACCCTAATCCTGTTTCAGGAAGCTGAGGCTGCATCTGACAGCAATTGCAAGGCTCCAGAATACACCCACAGACTATGGCATCAGCTTCCAGGGTGGGTCCCCACAACTGCCTTTCAGCAGCCAGTTTCCGATGGCATCAGGGCAGCCATCCCCATGGGTAGCTGTGGGGGACTTCGGACTGTCGCTCTCCCATCACCTTGCCACTAGCTGCTGGGACCCCCCTGGAGTGGGGTACCCCTGCAGCCTTGGAGCTCAGGTGGGGGGGCTGCAGGGAGGCCCACACACGCTGACTTGCCTCCTTGCACAGCAGGGGCCATGACAAAGGTGAACAGGATGGCTGTAAGCAAGATATATCAGGAAGACATCCAGAAGTTATATGAGGGAATGCCTAGCTCCTAGCAGCCTGCTGCCCCAGCTCAGTCTGAGCACTGCTCACTGCATCCTCTGGTCCATCTCCCAAGTGACAGCTCCATGGGGTGGGAGGTCTTCTGAAGACAGGCTCAGGTGGCTGGCTATTCCACCATTTGTGGTTGGCATTTACACTGTAAGAAGGATAATAAAATTGGTTCACTAAAGTGTTTCAACTGGGCAGCAATCGTATCCCCCAAGGGAACATGGGTGCTACTGTCAGGACTGGTGGAGGTCCTAGTGTGCACTGGTGCAGGCCTGGCTGCAGCTCAAGCCCTGCAGAGTCCAGTAACTATGGATCACAGAGAACACTCTGAATTACAGGGGCTCCTAACCCCTGCTGCATGTTGGCACAACAGGATTTGTGGTACCAGGGATGGAGCCCAGACCCTTATATACTAGGATAGTTCCCAGCCCTACACCACCCCCTGAGCCACGCCCCCAGCCCCTCACTGGGGATTCTAGGCTGTCACTCTACCTGAGCCATGCCCCCAGCCCCTCAGTGGGGATCCTAGGCTGTCACTCTACCTGAGCCACACCCCCAGCCCCTCACTGGGATCCTAGGCTGTCACTCTACCCTGAGCCACACCCCCAGACCCTCACTGGGGATTCTGGGCTGTCACTCTACCTGAGCCACGCCCCCAGCCCCTCGCTGGGGATTCTAGGCTGTCACTCGACCTGAGCCACACCCCTAACCCCTCACTGGGGATTCTAGGCTGTCACTCTACTGAACCATGCCCCCAGCCCCTCACTGGGGATCCTGGGCTGTCACCCTACCTGAAGCCACACTCCCAGCCAGTATACACTCTTCTAGATGGGTAGAAGTTGGAAAGTAGTTGAGAACTCTGGTCTTTTTTTTTTTTTTCTTTTCTTTTTTCTTTTTTTTAGAACCAACTATTTTTTCTATTTTATTTTGTTTTATTTTATTTATTTATTTATTTTTATTTATTTATTTTGCTTTTTTGAGACAGGGTTTCCCTGTAGCCCCAGCTGTCCTGGAACTCACTCTGTAGACCAGGCTGGCCTTGAACTCACAAAGATCCGCCTGCCTCTGCCTCCCGAGTGCTAGGATTAAAGGCGTGCGCTACCACGCCCGGCTCTATTTTATTTATTTTTTATTGTGTATGAGTGTACTGTCTGCACGCAGGTCTGTGCGCCCATGTTGTGCAGTGCCGCGGAGGTCAGAAGGGGGTGTCGGATTCCCCTGGAATGCTTCTTAGCTGCCATGTGGGTGCTGGGAATCAAACCTGCGTCCTCTGCAAGAGCAGTCAGCTCTTAGCTGCTGAGCCATCTCTCCAGCCCCAACTGTCGTGTAGTCACCTTGAGGGACAGGAGGTGGGGACCCTCCTTTTGTGGACTGCCAGCAACTTCCCCCAGCATGGAGTTTGGGACACATGGGGGGAATCTCATGCTGTCGTCACCAGGACTACTTGGAGACTCCTGAGCCAGTTCTGCATGTGACCCCAGTTGCATTCGATGTCAGGCAGAGTTGAACACGATTTCTTTTACACTCACATCATGCCGTATCTTCAACAATACAGTCTCACAGTCCACTTCTTGTGTCCACCCAATGTCATAGGCAAATAGCCTTTGTTTGGGGATCTCGAGAGCCTCCCTGGACAACAGCTCCTGGTACGGCAGCCCACATCTGGTACTGAAGTCTTTACCTACCAATACATCTTATTTAACCATAAAGCTGCCAAGGATTCCATAATTATACCCAGTCCTGGTACCCCCTAAATGATTTTACTCTTTTATTTTTATTTATTTATTTATTTATTTTTGGTCTTTTTGAGACAGGGTTTCCCTGTAGTCCCAGCTGTCCTGGAACTCACTATGTAGACCAAGCTGGCCTTGAACTCACAGAGATCCACCTCCTGGGATTAGAGGTCACCCCACCCAGCTATGAATTCACTCTTTATCTTTGTTTCCTCGGGTATATTGGCTATCTCTCCAACATGTCTTGCATCTGTAAAACACTCAGACATTGACATTATGTATTAAATCAAACATAAACCAGGTCTAACATAGTATGGGAAGATTTTTTTCTATTTGTACCAATTATTGTCTCAAAAGATCCATGTTTGGTACAGTAGCACAAATAAGAGGTATTAGTTCAGTTAGCTCTTCAGTATCTGTAGTCATTTTGTCAAATCCATTTGGTACCCTCGGGTTTTTACATGCAGCCTCCTTGTATTTCTTTAGCTTTGATAGACTCATTGGGCCTGGCTCAAGCTGCCTAGCCCTGCACAGGGCCAAGGTGCTGTGTTTGCTGGTTGGCTGGGTCAGGCGGGCCCTGGGCCTGGCTCCTGGCTCTAGTCACCAGTCCTGCTGTCTCCTTCCTGGCCCCAGCTGGACACACTGCTTCCACTCCCAGCAAGGCCTTTCCCCACAGAGAATGTGCTCTGTTTAATGTGGGGGTTCATTACCCACCCCTTGAACAGTTCTTATTCTTCGTATGCTGTTTGTGAACTGTTCCTCGGGCTTTAAACCCCCACACATGTTTTTCAGCATGGCATTTAGCTTTTTCATCAATTTTTTCTTTAGGAACTTGGGCTTGACACAGATCCTTTCACATTTGCCTACTGATAACCCAGTCAGACTTCCTCTTCTGTTTCGTCCCCTTTATATCTCCTTTATGTTGCTTCACTCCCTCTACGGAGATTTTGCATGGTGGTCTATGTCACCCAAGTTTGACAAAGCCTCTCCTACTTTATAAAGACTCTGTCCCATCAAAGAGGTCAGCACAGCCATTAAAGTTTCATACCATTCTCGAGTTCCTTGTTCAACCAAGCTTTTTCTGAAATCATGGTGAACACAACCTATTTGGCCCGGTGAACTTATATTATACTTAGTTCCCTAATGAGGCTCCTCATCTCTCCTTTTCCACCCCTAGTATTTATGAGGACTTCTACTGGGGATAACCACTTGTCTCTAATCGCTCTTATTACCCAAGCCATTAGGGACTTGGTCTCCTTGTGTTGTTCCAGGCTATGCAACTTATATCTCAAGGACGTGGTTATGTTACTCAGCTTTTCTGCTTCTGCAGCACTTAAAATCCTTCCACTCGCTCTCATGTCCACAGCCTCACAAGCCACCTGGTGAGGAGCGTCTTTCCTGCCTGTTTGAAAGTCTTTCCTGCCGGGCGTGGTGGCGCACGCCTTTAATCCTAGCACTTGGGAGGCAGAGGCAGGCGGATCTTTGTGAGTTCAAGGCCAGCCTGGTCTACAGAGTGAGTTCCAGGACAGCTGGGGCTACAGGGAGACCCTGTCTCGAAAAGACCAAAAAAAAAAAAAAAAGTCTTTCCCAGTCCCAACACCTCTAGTGCTGTGTATCTCCTGACTTAGTTTCTCACATTGGGCCATTGCTAAGGCCACCACTAGCATGTTGAAACATGGATTTCTCCTTTCTTGGAGTCAAACCCAAGGGGCATCTGGCACTTTTATGTCACTCTCCCCTATATTATTACCTGCCTTCTCTCCTGGGTCTCCCAGCTGTGAACAGCTGCAGGCCGACACTTCTACCTCCTGGGTCTCCCAGCTGTGAACAGCTGCAGGCCGACACTTCTACCTCCTGGGTCTCCCAGCTGTGAACAGCTGCAGGCCGACACTTCTACCTCCTGGGTCTCCCAGCTGTGAACAGCTGCAGGCCGACACTTCTACCTCCTGGGTCTCCCAGCTGTGAACAGCTGCAGGCCGACACTTCTACCTCCTGGGTCTCCCAGCTGTGAACAGCTGCAGGCCGACACTTCTACCTCCTGGGTCTCCCAGCTGTGAACAGCTGCAGGCCGACACTTCTACCTCCTGGGTCTCCCAGCTGTGAACAGCTGCAGGCCGACACTTCTACCTCCTGGGTCTCCCAGCTGTGAACAGCTGCAGGCCGACACTTCTACCTCCTGGGTCTCCCAGCTGTGAACAGCTGCAGGCTGACACTTCTACCTCCTGGGTCTCCCAGCTGTGAACAGCTGCAGGCTGACACTTCTACCTCCTGTTCTCTTTCATGCACATTACTGACAACATCCAGAGGCCAATACAGAGAGGGCCAGACTCTTACTTTTTCTTGCTCTAGATTTCCCTTAAATCTTTGATCTTTGGGCCATGTCGAGTGCTTCTGCAGTCAGGTGTAACTCTATCCCAGTGGCAAAGATTGCCACCAGCACCTTATCCCCAGGAGGTTGGCACTTTTTCACAGGTGCCAGCTGGCTATGGAAATATCCACTCTGCAGCCAAATTGGGCAGCCGATAGCCCTGAAATTTAGGCTAAAGTGCTGAAGGCTCTCCCTTAAGGCCTCACATCCATTAATAACTCCACAAGTCAGGGGGCTGGTAGCCCCAAGACTTAAATTTCAGATTGGTGCCTGATGGGCATCCTCCAGTCTCTCCCTCTGGCAAAGCAACCCAAGTCTGATGGACTCACTATTATGTGTGAAATAACAGACTGGGGATCCTGTTAGACGGTAAAGGTAATGAAGAATGCAGTTATTGTATGCAGTAAGTCACTTACACAGGCAGGACAAGATGCTCTTCAGCAGCCAGTCCCACACCCTGTCACACACTGTGTCACCAGCTGCTGCTCTCCCCTGCATCATGCACTGCATGTGTCACATGCTGCTCTTGCCTACAGGTGGGGTCAGATGTAGACATGCTGGCAGGCAGTTCAGACACTGCCAGCAGCCACGTGCACTCTGAATTCCCCTACTTCCCACCCTTTTTATTTTGTCTGGGAAGCAAGTGAGCCCATGGGAGAGGTTGGCATCACAAATGAACCTGGGTCTGAATAGCCAGCTGCTCAAACCCTTTTTGAGTGTGGGGGAGGGAAGCAGTAGAAACAGCAGACCTGAGGGTTTTTTTTAATCTTATAGGCTAGGACTGATTAATCCCAAATAAATCATAACTTGAGCCAATTGTTAACCATAGGAATACATATAGCCAACATTTTTGTAAATCCAATTAGCAAGCATCTATGCCCAAGTCTTGTACAACCCAGGGTCCTCACAATCCAGGTGAAGAGGCTTGTGTGCACGAGCATGTTGACCAAATAGGAGTCCGGTCCATATTGCTGTGATCTCACAGTTTGCCCCACCTCCTCAGCCCTCACATTCCGACACACCTCCTCTGCTCCAGTGCTCCCTAGGCTTTTTGGAAGGAGTGAAATTGGATGAGAAGTAAACAGTCCATTTTATTTTGCAGTGTCACTTTGGACTCTCAGGTCTGTTCAGGCTTTTCTTTTCACAGGTTGGCAGTTTATCCAGGGGTTTCTTTTAAAATCTACTTATAGAACATAGTAAGAGTTGCAGGCTTTTAACCAACATTAATTATCGTGACAGGTTTTTATTGTGGCCTATAGTGTTTTTTAGTAACTAGAAGGTCTGAGCTTATGGCACCAGTCATGTGACATTCCCCCAAGGAGTGGGCTAATAGTAGCCAATTAGTTTTGGGGCCACACAAATATCACGCTGCCACTGACTGCACAACTCTCCAGGGAGGTGAGGTGTAGGTAATGAGTCTTGGTTTGACTCAAGGAGACCATTTATCTTTCTTCAGTGGTCTTATATAATGCTCTCTGGCATTATGAAGGCCAGCTGTCCACTTCAAAACAGGGTCTCTGGACTTTTTTTTAATGCTAACACCATGTCTTCAGCAGTAGGGTCTTATACCCCCTTTTTAACATGCACCCCAACATTGCAGGCAAATAGCCTTTGTTTTCTGGGGGGGGGGCTTCTTGGGCCCCCTGGCCAATGACTCTTTGTTACAATAGTCCACTACCGGTACCAAAGCTCTCCTCTATTAATATTTTTGGCTTAACTGTAAGAGAGGCCCACACTGACTCCATTTTGAGTATAGCCACCATTACTGGAACCTGCCCAATTCAGGGAAAAAGTCAATTGCTCAAAGACAGTTGCTCAAGGCCTCAAGAACAGCTAACTTAAACTTGTTGAAGATAACTGTTGTTATGTGAGGGCAGATGGACTGACCCAACATTTCCTCATTCCAGTTGCAGGATTGTGTGTAAAGATAACTGTTGAAGCCGGGCGTGATGGCGCACGCCTTTAATCCTAGCACTTGGGAGGCAGAGGCAGGCGGATCTTTGTGAGTTCAAGGCCAGCTTGGTCTACAGAGTGAGTTCCAAGCCAGCTGGGGCTACAGGGAGACCCTGTCTCGAAAAAAACAAAAAAACAAAAACAAACAAACAAAAAAAGATAACTGTTGGTATGTGGGGTGCCCTTGGGCTGACCTAACCATGAGCTGTAAGCCTGTTATTATCCAATAAGGCTAGAAGTTACCCAAACCCCGCTAAAATCCCCCTAGACCCTGTATAAAAGGCCTGTGAGCCAAGTTATCGGGGTCGGAGCCTTTTCCCTCCCACCCCAGCATGCTGGTTTACTTTTTTTTCCTGAAATAAAGTCTTGGTTTTCCATCCTTCGGTGTGTCTGGTGTGGATTCTTGAACCCTAACATAACCATAAAGCTTTTAAAGGTTTTACTATCATGTTTGGCTATGAATAAAGAATTTTATTTTTACAGTTCTTATGCCTATTAGTTAGTTACAGAAAGAAGCTAGGCAGGTTCCATCAGGAATTATCACCATAACAGGTGGCTCTTTGTACAGCTAGGGAGTCAGTTCATTACCATACCAATTTACCTTATTCACTCCTGGGAGAGGAGGGAGGAAGGTTTCTCATGCCAGAGTTTAGTGGCACCTGAAGTCAAGTTTCTTTTTTCTTTTATTATTTTTTTTTATTTTTATTTATTTTTATGTGTATTAATGTACTGTCTGTATGTTGGTCTGTGCACCCGTGTCGTGCAATGCTGCAGAGGTCAGAAGAGGGTGTCAGATTCCCCTGGAACTGGAGTTACAGATGGTTCTCAGCCGCCATGTGGGTGCTGGGGATCAAACCCGGGTCCTCTGCAAGAGCACTCGGCGCTCTTAATCGCTAGGCCATCTCTCCAGTCGAGGCAAGTTTCATTAGGATACATGGTAAACAGTTATTTAAACTTGAATTAGGATCCCGAGAGGTGCTGGGCCCCTGTGATTCCAGTGCTTTGAGGCTCTGCTTCTCCTGTTCAGATGGGTCAGTCTTTCTGTTGGTCCCTCCTGGTCCATCCTCAACAGTCCAAGGACGGACATTTCTTGCAGGAGCCCATATTGTCTGTGGCTCTGTCTGTGGAAATACACAAGCAAAACCTCTTCCCATGTTTCAAAGCTGACAGAAAGTTCATGGTAAAGACTGCTACACACAGCATCATGGTGGGAAGATGGATACAGCTCTGTCCTTTGTTTCTGTAGCTGCTGCTTCCCTAAAGTTCTATGCATTCTCTCAACAATACCTCGGCCCTGGGGGTTGTAAAGAACGTCAGCTAGGGCTGGAGAGATGGCCTAGCAGTTAAGAGCACCGACCGCTCTTGCAGAGGACCCGGGTTCGATCCCCAGCACCCACACGGCGGCTGAGAACCGTCTGAAACTCCAACTCCAGGAGAACTCCAGTTCCAGGGGAATCCACACCCTCTTCTGAGCTCCGTGGCATTGCACGACACAGGTGCACAAACCTACATGCAGACAGTACATTTAAATAAATAATAAATAAATAAATAAAATTAAAGAATGCCAGCTATTAGTGTTCCTGGGCAGGACGGGAACTGCAGGCAAAAGTGAGCAAGCCAAAGGCTTGTGGCCCCTTGGGTCACACTCCCAACATGTGTGATTCTTCCTGGAGAGCTGCAGGGCAAAAGCAAGTGCCTGTGCCAGTGCCATCCATGCCAGAAGCTCTCTCACCAACATCCCAAACAGTAACAATCCAGTCCCTGAGTGGCTCAGAAGGAACCAGGCAGATAGCCACCCCACAGCTAACATCGGTGCCCTCATATGCTAGGTCCCCGATCGAAGCCTCGTGGGCCTCCCCTTGAGAGACCCCCTCTCTACTGCCTCAGCAACCCATACAAGGAACTGGGCAAAATCCTCCCCAGATTGCCAATGCAGCCAGGAGAATGAGACAGACTCCCTGGAGGGAGGGAGCCACCACAAGCCCTCACAGTACAAGTGCACAATTGATCAAAGGTTTGTGGTGTAGGTTCCACTTTAAGTAGAAAAGCCTCTAAAAAATGGGTAGAGGGGAGAGGGGGAATCCCTGCTCCTGCCCCCCACTGAGAACTCAGAACCTGGAGAGCTGAGACACGTACATCAAATTGGAGGACCCGAGGAATGGGTGAGAGGCAAGAGGGAGCAGGCCCCCGAGGGCCCTCAAGATCTACCAAAGGGGCACAGGGGCCAAAGCCTTGCCAGTGCCATCCACATGCACGTCAGCACAGTCATTATGCATGGTATTTTCTCTGCTTTCATTCTTACTCTGGGCCTGTAATACTTCAGAGATGCTCATCTGTAATACTTCAGAGATGCTCATCCGTAATACTTCAGAGATGTTCATCTGTAATACTTCAGAGATGTTAATCTGTCTGTGGCCCAAAATTTGGAAACTCATAGCTACAGCAGAAAAAAAAAAACGGAAAGCCAGAGGGCACAATCAAAAACTATGTCACAGAATGGGTCTTCTTGAAATACAGTTCCCTTTCAAAGCAATTTTCTTGCCAGGCACGGTGGCCCATGCCTTTAATCCCAGCACTCGGGAGGAAGAGGCAGGAAGAGCTCTGTGAGTTCAAGGCTAGCATGGTTTACATACTGAGCTCCAGCCCAGCTGGGACTAAAGGGAGACCCTGTTTCAAAAGGACAAAAAGGAAAAAAAGCAAATTTCCCATTTTTGAATTCACCAAATAGCTCTAATGACAAGTAGCTTTAATGCTCCACGTTTAGGCGCCAGATATGCACTTCTGCAGTCATGTGTAACTCAATCCCAGTGGCAAAAATTGTCACAAGCAGCTTCTCCCCAGGAGGTTGACACCTTTTCGCAGGTGCTAGCCAGCTATGGAAACAACCACTCTGCAGCCAAATCTGGGTGGCTGGTAGCCCTGAAATTTAGGCCAAAGATCTGATGGTTCTCCCTTAAGGCCTCACATCCATTAATAACTCCACAAGTTGGGGCTGGAGAGATGGCCTAGCGGTTAAGAGCGCTGACCACTCTTGCAGAGGACTCAGGTTCTGTCCCCAGCACCCACATGGCGGCCGAGAACCGTCTGAAACTCCAATTCCAGGAGAACTCCAGTTCCAGGGGAATCCAACACCCTCTTCTGACCTCCGCGGCATTGCACGACACGGGTGCACAAACTTGCGTGCAGACAGTACATTCATACACATACAGAAATAAATAAAAAAATAACTCCATAAGTCAGGGGACTGGTACCCCCAAGACTTGAATTTCAGACTGGTGTCTGATCAGCATCCTGCAGTCTCTCCTCTAGCAAAGCAACCCAAGTCTGATGGACTCACTATTGTGCATGAAATAATGGACCAGGGATCCTGTCAGATGGTAAAGTAATGAAGAATCTGTTTAGTGTTTTCAGCCTGTCACTTATACAGGCAGAACGATGTCATCTTCCAGCAGCCAGTCCCACGCCTGTGTTACATGCTGTATCACCAGCTGCTGCTCTCCCTCTGCATCACGGGCTGCATGTGTCATGTGCTGCTCTCACCTACAAGGCAGGGTCAGGTGCAGATGTGCAGGTAGTCAAATAAGATACTGCTGGCCACACGTGACCTACATTCACCTACAGGACTGCTGGCGGCCACATGTGACCTACATTCACGTACAGGACTGCTGGCGGCCACATGTGACCTACATTCACCTACAGGACCGCCTCTCCCACTTGAGCTGTATCCTTAATAACGCGCAGTGTGTCCAGGCCACCTTGGCCATAGCTTGTTGGACCTCCCATCTTTGATCTTCAATTTTCAGGGTTTGTAAAGTCTGCCCTAGGCCCTCTGTGGTTTTCAAATTCTAAGTACCCACATGGTGGCTAACAACTGTCTGTAACTTCAGTTCCAGGGATCTGACACCCTCTTCTGATCTCCGAGGACACTGCACAACACTGGTGCTCTTACACACACGTGGGCAAGCCACACACATAAAAATAATAAAATATTCTAAAAACAAACAGAAAACCAAGAATGGCTTGGACGGGCCCACCTGGAGACTGGCTAAGCAAACAATGGGTTGGAAGAGCCTGCAGGCTTCGGCTTGAATT
Organism: Rhizomys pruinosus; assembly: GCA_009823505.1. NCBI lineage: Eukaryota > Metazoa > Chordata > Mammalia > Rodentia > Spalacidae > Rhizomys > Rhizomys pruinosus. Next base: position 319,833 of record VZQC01010064.1, on the reverse strand, counting down.
TTGGTCTGTCTGTCTCTAATAGCACTGTTAGTGTAGGTTCTGAGCATGGCCGTGTTGGGAGGTGGGGCCTTGTGGGCAGCGTCTGTCATTCTGTGGCTGGAGCTCTGCCACCCTCGTCTCTTGCCTGTACACACCTCTTTAGTAGCATGTGGAACATGAAAGATTCAGCCACCAGATCTTGACTTTTAGAACTGTCTTTTTTTTATTTTTTTTATTTTTGTATGTGTATGAGTGTACTGTCTTCGTGTAGGTTGGTGCACCCGTGTCGTGCAATGCTGTGGAGGTCAGAAGAGGGCGTCGGATTCCCCTGGAACTGGAGTTAAAGACGGTTCTTAGCCACCATGTGGGTGCTGGGAATTGAACCCAAGTCCTCTGCAAGAGCAGTCGGTGCTCCTAACCGCTGAGCCATCTCTCCAGCCCCTAGAACTGTTTTTAAGTTGTCCACTCTTAGGTAATTTGCTACAACTACAGAACGATTTAGTATCCTCGGGTGATCCACATTCCACTGAAACTTTGCTAATAGGAACTTGGTGACTTCACATGTCTGTTTGTATGTTTCTTTCTTTTTTTAAACATTTATTTTTTTATTAATTTTATTTATTTCTGTATGTGTATGAATGTACTGTCTGCATGCAAGTTTGTGCACCCGTGTCGTGCAATGCTGCGGAGGTCAGAAGAGGGTGTCGGATTCCCCTGGAACTGGAGTTCTCCTGGAATTGGAGTTTCGGATAGTTCTCGGCCGCCATGTGGGTGCTGGGGATCGAACCCGGGTCCTCTGTAAGAGCGGTCGGAGCTCTTAACCGCTAGGCCATCTCTCCAGCCCCGTTTCTTTTTTTTTTATATGTCAACTTTAATGGCCTTTCTGGGTAATCATAAGGAATACAACTCCCAAATTTTCTTAGTTAAAAAGTATGAGGACAAACTCACCTGTATTTAAAAACATTTTTTCTACTTAGTGTGAACATATGCATTTTATTTATTTATTTTTTTTAATTTCTGTATGTGTATGAATGTACTGTCTGCATGCAAGTCTGTGCACCCGTGTCGTGCAATGCCGCGGAGGTCAGAAGAGGGTGTCGGATTCCCCTGGAACTGGAGTTCTCCTGGAATTGGAGTTTCAGACGGTTCTCGGCCGCCATGTGGGTGCTGGGGATCGAACCCGGGTCCTCTGTAAGAGCGGTCAGCGCTCTTAACCGCTAGGCCATCTCTCCAGCCCCAACATATGCATTTTAACAATGAATGTATTTTGTATCTTTTCCACCTTAGTAGTACTGTGCCCTGAATGACTAAAATGTCCTTCAAACAACACGCAAAAGTGCTCTGAAGACCAAATGGAACAACGCTTGCTACGTCCAGTGCTCTCTCCTTGTTAAAGTTATTTCCACATTGGACTATAAAACATACAATCTAACCGGCCCTCGGAGCTCTTCTTTAACTGCAACCAGACCTGCACCTTCTCTGTACGGTAGTTGCGCTTTTAAAAGGTCTTTCTTAGTGTTAGACGTATCTAAGACCTAAGAGGAAATGGAAACTGCAGTATCAATGAGGCTTAATTAAGCAGAACATACAATGACAGCAAACAAGTAAAAGCAATCTTTACTGAAGACAGGTAACCATTCAAATACTCTTTACAGATACTAAGGAACTGAGGCTATGTGATAGATCAAAATCCAATTCTATAATTATACTTCCATTTACATAAAGAATTATTATCTACCTAAAGTGGTAGTTGTGTCAACTGAAACTTCCTGAGTTTATATTTCAAGTATCTATAGTTAAATTACACATGACTGTTTAACTGGAGACTGAGCTCAGGACCTTGTGCATGCCAGGCAAATGCTTTATCAGAGTTATATCTCCAACTCTTTTTTAGATACTCTGACAGTTTCTAGACCAGGCAGGTGAGCAGCTTCTACTTCCTCTTCTGGACAACTCTCTCCTGCAGCACAGCTGCTATGAAATGAGGATGCTCCAGCAGCCCTATGTTCTCTACATAAAGAGACTAAGCTGCAGGCCCATGAAGTGCTTCCGCCAGCCTCAGCTGATGTTGCACGGAACAGGGATGAGTGTGCTGCTAATAACCCTTCCCACGTCATAGTCAAGAGTCAAAGTAATAATCACTGGAATATTTCTCAAATCTTAATCCAATGTATTTTAAAAGATAAAATCGCCGGGCATGGCGGCACACGCCTTTAATTCTAGCACTTGGGAGGCAGAGGCAGGAGGATGTTTGTGAGTTCAAGGCCAGCCTGACAGCTGAGGTACAGGGAGACCCTATCTCCAAAAGACAAAAAAAAAAAAAAGATAAAATCAATTAAATGGGGATAGAGAAAGAATAACTTATTTTTTGAGCATTTCCTACGTGACTACATTACTTATATAACTTTATTGTCTACAACTACCTTATTAGGTATGATTAATTTATATCTATTTCTGCTAATTCTGATCTCGGGAGAAACAAGACTAACTCACCAATTACACTGGTATCTTGAATTAATTTTCTAAAAAACCCAGTGCACTTATTCCAGGAAGACCTTCCCCAAGTACTGAGATTTAAAACATTCTTTTCTTTCTTTACACTTCTTTATCTTTCTTTAGTCTGCCTATAATCTGTACCTGACTGATAGTTATTCATTATTTGATTTATCTTTTCTCTCTACGTAACTTCCTCTGCATCAGGATGCATGACTGATTCACACTTCTCTTAGAGGGCCCACAACAGTGCCCTACATATCATAGGCAGGTCAATAAATATTTGTAGAATGAATAGTTGAATAAATATACAGCATAGTAAGACTATAATTAAATACAACCACCTTAGATTTCTCCCAGTTCTGTTCAGCCATTCCTCATAGGGCTCCTTTTGTAAATCCTTGATCATTTTAGTGGCTCTCCAAGTTATAATGCTTCAGCTATAGGGTCTCAGAGAGAGCAGAGTCCTTTAATAAGTTCCAACCACTACTTCACAGGTCATTATTTAGTAAATTGCATTACATTTTAGATCATTTCTCCATGAGGTAGCAGCAACTGTTTAGTCTCAAAACATTTAAAGTACCTTACATAGGCAGAGTCCCAAATTCCTCAAAATAAGCAAAGGACAACAAGAGGATAAACACAAGTACTGGGAAGGGAATTTCTGCTCTGCTCACAGATCCCAGTACATTCCTGATAGTTGAACTTTCTGCATGTATCTGAGGCATGGAGTTAAGGCTAATGTAACAGAAGTCTTTAAAAGTGTGACATCACGGGGCTGGAGAGATAGCCTAGTGGTTAAGAGTGCCGACTGCTCTTGCAGAGGACCCAGGTTCGATCCCCAGCACCCACATGGCGGCTGAGAACTGTCTTTGACTCCAGTTCCAGGGGAATCCGACACCCTCTTCTGACCTCCGTGGCATTGCACGACACGGGTGCACAGACCTGCATGCAAACGGTACATTCATACACATAAAATAAATAAAATAAAATAAAAAGTGTGACATCACACATAAAAAAACTACAGAAGAGAACCAGCTATAGAATTTGAGGTTCCTCTAAAAGGGAATAAAAAGCAAGGGTATTCATCTTTTATTGTTGTATAACTTAATGATGAAAGAAAAGATTTGGGCTGGAGAGATAGCCTAGCGGTTAAGAGCACCGACTGCTCTTGCAGAGGACCCGGGTTCAATCCCCAGCACCCACATGGCGGCTGAGAAGCGTCTGTAACTCCAATTCCAGGAGAACTCCAGTTCCCGGGGAATCTGAGACCCTCTTCTGACCTCTGTGGCATTGCATGACACGGGTGCACAAACCTACATGCAGACAGTACATTCATACACATACAAAAATAAAAATAAAGATAAAAAAGAAAAGATTTGACCAATATGAAACTTCGGACCATATTTTAACTTGTAGGGCTTTTAGTCTTGCAGCTTTTTCTTTAGTGTAGTCCTTGAGCATCAATTAGTGTTTGGTGGTTGCTTCCAGCAAGTCTTTTGCTTCATTTATTTTGGATGCTAAGTAAGGAAATCCACCTTTATCTGGGTGGTTCAAAATCATAATTCTCTTATGTGCTGTCCTAATCTTGGCCTTGCCAGCCAATGGACTTACACCTAAAATAAGACTAGCTTCTTGCCTACTCATTTTCTGTTCAAATCCTCCTTTATAGTAGGATGAAAGGCCAGGAGATGATTACTTGTTCTAGAGGTTTCCAGATCTGAAATGCATAGTGATCTGCAAATCCAAGAGTTGCAACACCTGGTCCCAGGGCTATCAGCCTTCTTCCCGAAGCGTGGTCAATGTCAGCGTCAGGACTCTGGGCAGAGGAAGGCAGGTGGGTATTCGGCTTAGTGCAGCCCCTCACTAGAGGCCCGCAGCCATGGTGATGCCCATTTGTATGTTTCTATGTGTACACGTGTGCCTACAGATGCCAGAGCTCAACCTGTGTGCTTCCTCCAAATTATCCATGATTAAAATTGTATTCTTGATTTGTGTGGAAGAGTGTTTTGCCTGTGTGTAGAAAATTGCATGTGTAAATGCCCACTGAGGCCTGAGAAGGGCACTGGATCCCTTGGAACTGGAGTTACAGCCGTTGGCCTCCACGTGGGCTCCGGGAACTGAACCTGGGTCCTCTGCAAGAGCAGCCACCAACACTCTAGCCCCATGGAGTTTTAGGGGGAATCTCATCCAGGGTATCTCATACTAGCTGGCGAGTGACCCCAGGGATTTACTTGCCTCTGCCTCCCTCATGCTGGAATTCAGGGTCACGCCACTGAAGTTGGAGATAGCTCAGTGGTTAAGAGGACTGGGGGCTCACAACTGCCTGGAACTCCCTGCTAATCCTCATGGATTGTGTGGCACCCGTGCATAGTGTACACACACACACACACACACACACAGGAGCAGGTTGATGTCTGTGAGTTCAAGGCCAGCCTGGTCTACAGAGCAAGTTCCTTGGAGATAGCTCAGTGGTTAAGAGGACTGGGGGCTCACAACTGCCTGGAACTCCCTGCTAATCCTCATGGATTGTGTGGCACCCATGCATAGTGGTGTACACACACACACACACACACACACACACACACACACACAGGAGCAGGTTGATGTCTGTGAGTTCAAGGCCAGCCTGGTCTACAGAGCAAGTTCCAGGTCAGCTGGGGCTACAGGGAGACCCTGTCTCAAAAGACCAAAAACAAAACAAAACAAAAAAGTAAAACAAAGAGTGGATCTGGAGAGCTGCCCAGGAGTTACAGCACTGGCTGCTCCTGTAGAGGACCCAGGTTCAGTTCCCAGCACCCACATGGTGCCTCACAGCCATCCTTAACTCCAGTTCCAGGGGATCTAACACCCTCTTCTGGCATCTGCCAGCACTGCAGACACATGGTGTACCTACATACATGCAGGTAAAACACACATAAAACAAAATGTGGTTTGTTTTTTTCCTTTTTGAGACAGGGTCTCCCTGTAGCCCCAGCTGTCCTGGAACTCACTACGTAGGCCAGACTGACCTTGAACTCAGAGATCTGCCTGCCTCTGCCTCCCGAGTGCTGGGATTAAAGGTGTGCACCACCATGCCTGGATATTACCATTTTTCGGGGGGGGGGGATTTTTTTTTTGTTTTTAGACACAGGGTCTCCCTTTAGTCCCAGCTGGCCTGGAGCTCACTGTGTAGACCAGGCTGACCTTGAACTCAGAGATCCAGCCAGGCTCATTAGTCAAGGGGGGGGGGGCTCCAGGCCCCAAAGCAGGGCTGGGAAGCCAACTCTAAGCCCACACTGTGTTCCACTACTACCATTACATCCTCCCAGGATGAATCCAGACCTGTGCCCACCCTGGAAGCCTGGGGCTGGAGTTCATATCCCGCTCAGCCATTGTTCGGCCTGCAGGGTCCTCAGTGGGGCGGCAGAGGGCAAGGGACCGCAGTTGACAGGAGGTCTCTGGTTGCTGCGGAGGCTGCTCTACCCACTGGCTAAGGAGACTCCAGCAGCAGTAGACACATCCAAGTCTGTGGAAACTGGTCAGTGAGGGCCTGCTGGACCTGGCCAGCTCTGCCAGAGCTAGAGACAAATGCACCGCAGAGATGGAGGATGGGTGCCGGAGTCCTAGCAGATACCTTCCTGCCCATCCACAGCGGGCCTGGCACCCACCCACCCACCCGTCCACTAACCCATTCACCCAATCCATCCATCTCCCCGCCTGCTCACCCACCCACCCCACCGCCACCTGCTCACACTGCGGCCCTTGGCACATGCTTGTACAGCAGCCTACGCAAGTTCTGCTTGCCATCTGATTTTATTTCATTTTGTTTTCTATAAAACTCCATAATTTCACAATTTAACAAAAGAGTTTAAAATGCAGGACAGAAACAGTCCTGGAACTCGTTACAAACACGACCTCCTTGTTACTTTACCCAGGGCTTGGTCTGGGGCATCATGTGTCATGTTCCTGGAGACACGTGGGCGGGAACCCTGGTGGGCAGGACAGGTATCAGATACCTTTTCCTTCCCACTGTCTTGCGAGCTTTGAGAAGCCGAGCGCAGGGCCTCAAACGAGGGGTTGGGGTGGGGGCTCAGCATGTGGCAGTTGGGGCGAGGCCCCTTCCTATGGAAGCGTCCAGAACCCTGAGGGCCGGGCTGCCGGGTTTCCTGGGCTGTCAGTCAGCGGGCCCAGAGCAGGTCTAGACGACGGTGGTGACCTTCCGGCCAGAGGTAACTGAGATGGGACTTCCAGGCCATGAGAAGGTCTGGAAGGCTGGACACTTAGGCCCAGGGCAGCAGACAGGCTGGGCTGTTAGAAGGAAGACCGTGCCTCGGGCTGGGTTGAGGCATTGCTGGGCCCTGTGGACATGGCCAATGGCTGCCCCATGCCAAGGCCTAATGTCCATCTTGGAGTTTGCGGGGCGCCTGATGTGGAGTATTGAAGGCCTGGGAAGGAGAGGGGCTGAGCCCACCCTGTCCCCAGCTCTTCCAGTGGAGGAGAGGGCTGTGGGCCTAGGCCATCTCCTTTTCCTGGGGGTCTGGGAGAGCCTTGGAGGCCCGGGTTCCCCAGGAACACTCAGCATCTGCCTGATGGACCGACTGGGAACAGGGACAGGGCATGGGGTGTGCGCAGGAGGCCGGGCCTCAAGGGTGACCCACACGGGAGGAAGAAACACTGAGAACAGCCAGAGCCTGGCCTCTTTAAACACCTCGGTCACAAACACTGACAACAATGGGAGGGGCGGGGGTGGCATGTGGTCAGGCCTAGGGTAGACAGGTCCAGAGTTTCCTGCAAGGCCCACAGTGGAGGTGGGGGCCAGGGCTGGGACGGCAAGGGCCGGGGCTAGCTGCCACCTGGGCGCACAGACCATCCCCTCTTATCCTATTTGGCAAAAGCTCATTTATCAAAGTTCAAAGATTTGATCGGCAAGAGGAGAGGAGGTGCCTGTGGGGGCGTGGGGCATGTGGGCGGGGCATGGGGCATGTGGGCGGGGCATGGGGCATGTGGGCGGGGCATGGGGGCCATGTGTAGCTGCAGAGGTGGCTCCAGGTGCCCTGGGCACTGGCACCATGGTAGTGTTCACTGGCCTGGTGCAGCAGGAGGCTGCATCATCCTGGGATCCAGAGGGAGGATCCCCCGCGCCTCCTGAACAGGGACGACCACAGACACCTGAACCCAGGAGCCCACCCCCACCTGGACGTGCACACGGGACCGCACCCACGGGACCGTGCCGGGTGCACACATATACACAATATACACAGCTGCACAGCAGGTGGCCTGGGGCGGGGCTTGGGGACAGGTGTCCAGTGGCTGCTGGCCATGGACATGCAGACACAGCCTCCCAGTGTGGGAGGTGGGCTGGCCACGGGGCCTGTGAACTGTGTGGGGAGGCTGAGGTCATCCTTGCCCCTCAGAGGGGCCGGGCAGTGACCTACCACTCAGCTCCACCCACAGTGTGTGGCCAGGGGAGGCTGGGTGAAGCCCTGACCACACATGTCCCGTGGGAGGGTGGCCCAGCACTGTCTTCAACCAGCACCACCTGAGGGGCACCAGGGTGGCACAATTCGCCGAGTCAGCACCCAGAGCCAGTGCCGTGGTGGCCAACCTTCTACCCGGCCCCTCCCCCACCCTGCATGGCCCCCATGGTGGCATGGTCTCAGAGGCCACACTGCCAAATGCAGCTGGCCCTGGGACCGAGGCGGGCAAGTGAGCAGTGTTGCGGGCACAGGTAGGGAGCAGGCCAGGGTGCCGTCCCCCCGTCCCGCAGGCAGTGGCGGCGGCCGGGGTCATGTGGCCACGGCCTCCAGGTAGCTCTGCAGCTTGCGCACAGTGCTCTCGTCCAGGGAGAAGAGGTCAAAGTCAAAGGTGGTATTGGTGACATTGAAGTGACCAGTCTCCTCAATCAAGTTGACAATCTGTAAGGGGGAAAGGGGATATTGGGGCTTTGGGAGATGGATGTGGGGTGCCCACCCCCCAGGAGTGAGGCAGAGTGGAGTGGAGGGAAGGTGGTACCTGCTGCAGCACGTTGCGCTCACGCAGGGCCATCAGCCTCCTGTGCAGCTCCACCAGCTCATCTGTGTAGGCCTGAGGGAAGCAAGGTCGGTGGGTACAGACACTGCATGTCAGCACCAATCAGCCCAGGACGCCCACCTTGTCATAGGACGCCCACCCAACACCCAGGATGCCCACCTTGTCATAGGACTCCCCACTCAAGACCCAGGATGCCCACCTTGTCATAGGACGCCCACCCAGGATGCCCACCTTGTCATAGGACGCCCACCCAAGACCCAGGATGCCCACCTTGTCATAGGACACCCACTCAAGACCCAGGACACCCACCTTGTCATAGGATGCCCCACCCAACACCCAGGATGCCCACCTTGTCATAGGATGCCCACCCAAGACCCAGGACGCCCACCTTGTCATAGGACGCCCCACCCAAGACCCAGGACGCCCACCTTGTCATAGGACACCCACCCAAGACCCAGGATGCCCACCTTGTCATAGGACGCCCACCCAAGACCCAGGATGCCCACCTTGTCACACGACGCCCCACCCAACACCCAGGACGCCCACCTTGTCACAGGATGCCCCACCCAAGACCCAGGACGCCCACCTTGTCATAGGACACCCCACTCAAGACCCAGGACAGCCACCTTGTCATAGGACGCCCCACCCAACACCCACGATGCCCACCTTGTCATAGGACGCCCCACTCAAGACCCAAGATGGCCACCTTGTCATAGGATGCCCCACCCAAGACCCAGGACGGCCACCTTATCACATGACGCCCCACCCAAGACCCAGGACGCCCACCTTGTCACACGACGCCCCACCCAAGACCCAGGATGGCCACCTTGTCATAGGACGCCCACTCAAGACCCAGGATGCCCACCTTGTCATAGAACGCCTACTCAAGACCCAGGACAGCCACCTTGTCACAGGACGCCCACCCAAGACCCAGGATGCCCACCTTGTCACACGACGCCCCACCCAAGACCCAGGACGCCCACCTTGTCATAGGACACCCACTCAAGACCCAGGATGCCCACTTTGTCATAGGACACCCACTCAAGACCCAGGACACCCACCTTGTCATAGGACACCCACCCAAGACCCAGGACACCCACCTTGTCATACGACACCCCACCCAACACCCAGGACGCCCACCTTGTCATAGCCGCCCTTCTTCAGGATCTTCTCTGGCTTGCTGCAGGGCTCGGGGCTCCTCCGACCAGACACCTGTGGGGACCCCACGCCTGTGAGCCACAGCCCTCGTCAGCAGTGCCAGCCCCCTGGGTTGGGAGGTCATGCTCAGAACCCAGCCTGCTCACCTTACTACCAGGAGGAGGTGGTCTCTGGGGGGGTGCAGGCTCTCGGCCGGGAAGGCAGGAGTCAGCACTGTTGTCGCTCTCACTGTCACTGAAGCTAAGTCTGAACAGACAAAGTGGGTCAGGGTGCTCACCCAGGGTGGTCATCCCATGCACTGGCCCTGTCCTGTGCCCTGGGCTACAGTTGTGGGAGCCCAGAAACACTACGTGCGACCCTCCATGACCCCAACGGGCTCTAGGGGGCCACTGTGGGGCTCCAGGTGGCCACTGCCTTTCAAGAAGGGGGTCCCGGGGGATCCCCCATCTCTGAGCTATGAAGCCCTAGTACAACCGAAGGTCTAAGAAGGGGCGAGGCTCAGCCTCAGAGCGGCCCTTCCCTTCCTCACTCCACATCAGCCGCCTCTGTCCAGGGCTGCTGGCTGTGAGGCTGCAGCTGGGCTCCAGGTCAGGCTGTTGCCAAGCAACAATAGCCTCCAGCATCTCCTGATTTCTGCCTCTTCCTGTGCCCAACAGATGGCAGCTAGAGCCTGTGGAGCCGGGCCCTACACAGAGCAGGGCAACAATGAGGGCTTGGCCGCTCTGTGGACGGTGTCCGACTGGGCAGGCGCTCCTGCACAACACGAAGAGCGGCCAGGGCCCTGCTGGCCAGCAAGCTCTCACCCAGGGCCAGTCATAAGATTCATCCCCCAAAGGACATCAACAGGCTTCTTGGCCTCCATGCAACCTGTGCCCTGGACGCCGTGCCCACCACACGAGCAGCCTGCTTTTCTGCTCCATCCCAGGAGTCCCATCCTCTCTGTAACCAAAGCATAGTCCTCAGGGTGAGAAGGGCACTGCCACATGCTGGAGGTGCTGTGCGTGGGCAGCTGGAGCTGCTGCCTTGGCTCCCAGGGCAGGAGGTGGCCATCAGCACGTGCTGAGATTCCTACCCTGGCTCTACAGAGGACTTCCAGGTACCCCAAACTAAAGTGGGAAGCCCTGAGGCTCAGAGCCGCTGTGTGCACTCAGCCCTGCATGTGGCCCATCTACCCTGGAACCGTGGCTACACTGGCTCTGCAGGGCACACACTGGCTGACTGATCCCTCTGGGACCTGGGCACATGCTCAGCACGCTGGGGAAGCCAGCAGCCCACCTTGCATACCTGACATGCCTGCCCTCCCACAGCTGGCCAGCCTTGAGCCTGGGTGACGGATGCTGCCCAAGACTATATGGAGGGAGGCAGGCCTGGCAGAGCAGAGCTGGCCAGCTTGGGGTCCCCCCCCGTACCCAGCAGAGAGGCCCTCCCAGCCACCCTGGCCCAGCCTGGTCTTGATGCCCACTCACCTGGACTCCCGGCCTGGATTGGCCTTGACAGTGGCCTCCTCTCCAGACGACGAGTCATCCTCATCAGACTCCTCGGACTGCAGGTCTTCCACCATGGAGCGCAGCGGGCCTGGGGGGAGCGCAGGCCAGAGCTGAGCCTCTGGCCACCTCCCCCGGGGCCACCTCCCCTGGGGTCCTCAAACACCCAGCAGCACTAGCAAGGCCCCTCCTGCAGCACGGCCCCACCAATCCCAAAGCCGTCCCTGTCCTGCATTCCTGGCTTGCCCATACCTTCCTGGCCCTCATCACAGGCCTCAGGCCCCGGGCCCACCACTGGCCTGCTTGGCCCATCCATCGCCACAGCCAAGGCTCGGCAGCTGGCAGGGCAGTGGCCTCGTGCTCTGCCTGGGGCCGCTGAGTCCCCACCCAGCCTGCACCCCTTCACAGCTGCCCAGGGCCTCGGCAACCCCAAGCTGCTCCTGGCCCACCGTCCTCCCCTTTCTCCAGAGGCACTGGTTCCAGTCCCCTGCAGACGGCATCTTGGTTTATATTCCTGTTGCCAAGGCAACAGAGGGACACAAAGCCCTCAATTACCTTGGTCACGTGAGGCAGTTTCCTCCTTTCCCAGCATATGAGAACCTTGGAGAGTGTGGGCTTCAAGGCCCCAGCCCCCAGCCCCATCTCCCCGAGGCTGCTGAGGAGGGACCGGGGCGCGTGGTGGCTGCAGCCCTGCTTCTGAGTGTGGCCCCAGCTGTGCTCCACCTCACCCGTGGTGCCCGGCCCCTCTGGCCTTCAGCCCCTCCCTGAGACGCTCCCCAGGGTCAGGCTAAGCAGCTGTGTCCCCCTCTGATGGAACTAGGACAGACTGGGCCTGGAGCTGTGACAGCCTTTAGAGGGCACCTCATCATGGCAATGAGTCTAAGGCCCAGAGACCAACACCAGGGAAAGAGCAGTCCCAATCTGGCTGTAGGCCACGAAACCCTCATGTCTGCCTCTGAGTGTTCCCACACTGCCCCAAGACTGCTGGTGCTCAAGGTGCAGGGAGCACAGGCCTCACACACAGCATAAGAACAAAACAGGGGTTAAGCCGGGCGTGGTGGTGCACGCCTTTAATCCTAGCACTTGGGAGGCAGAGGCAGGCGGCTCTCTCTGAGTTCAAGGCCAGCCTGGTCTACAGAGGGAGCTCCAGGACAGCTGGGGCTACAGGGAGACCCCATCTCAAACAAACAAACAAACAAAACGAATACTAGAAGTGGAAGCTAAGGGAAGTGTGGCCCAGGGTTCACATCCTGAGCCCGCCACAGGCCTCTCTTACACGCAGGCCGGCTGCGTGCCTCCCTCCCCTCTGGGCCCACCTTGGCTGTGGTTCTGGGACGGCTCAAAGTCTGAGTCAGAGCTGGAGTCGGAGCTGGAGCTGGAGTTGGATGGGCTCGACTGAGCCGACTTCATGTGCCAGGTCAGCAGAGAGAAAGGAGAGAATGTTATCTTCCAGGCCACAGGAGGGCACCCACGGTGACCACAGCCCATAGCCCTGAGCTGGTGCCTATGTGTGAGTGTCCACGCCCCGCTGGCGGAGCTCCTGCATCCTCCCTGTCTTCCTGCCCTGCCGCTGCAGCTCCACAGACCCCAGGCTACGATGCTGCTGCCCTGCCCACACGCAGCTCCCAGTGGGCACTGACAGACCCCAGGCCCTCCCCGCCATTCTGCCAGCAGCCGTGCACTGACTCAGCCACCAGGGGGCAGTGACAGCCAGACCATGACAGGCGGCCACCAGGGCTGCAGCCCTGTGCTGGGTGCTCAGACTGCATGTGCGCCTGTGTGCAAGGTACATGTGCAATACGTGTGTGCATGTGTGGTGTGTATGGCCTGGGCTGTGTGTCTGCTGTGTGCTGTGATATGTGGTATGACAGTGTTCTATGCTAGTATGTATAAAGTGTGTTATCTATGTTGTGTATTGAGTGTATTGTGTAGGGTATGACAGGTGTGTGGAATGTGTGTGGTATGTGTAGTATGTGTTGTACGTGGTGTGTGGTATATGATACATGCAATATGCAGTGTGAGCTGTGTGGTGTGGATTGTGCTCAGGTAACAGGATTGCTGGGTTGCACCTGCCCTACCCGGGGTCTGGTCCCTCCACTGGAAGCCCGGCCCTGCTCCACAGATGAGAGGAGGGGCTCAGAGCACAGGACTCTGGGCCCTGCCTGGGACACCTGAGACAGGGCAGTGTGCACCCCAAAGAAGGGACCTGGGAAAGGAACATTCCACACTAAAGAGAAAACAGTCCTCTGCAGGATTCACAGCAGCCACGCCTGGCCGCTGGAGCCCAGATGTGCCCGTGGGACCCTCCTCACCACCCTCCTTCCCATGGGTCAGTGACGTCCCAAGGACCCTCCCTAGGCATGCAACTGCAGTGTCTGTGCCCACTGCCCACCATCCATGTGAGCACTCCTCGTGGAGCTCTCGCACCACTGCCTTCCGGGCAGGCAAAGCAGGCGTGGCTGCTGCGCCAGGCTCATGGTGTCTCCCCAGGGGGAGGTGGCACGGCAGTTAGGAGGCGGAGGGAGCAGCTCAGTGTGCTCGGCAGCCACCGGCCACCTTCTAGGAGTACAGTGGGGTCTCACTAGAAGGCCGGGAAAAGGGGGGGGTCTGCAGGGTTGATAGGGAGAATCTGGCATCTCCTAGGCTGCCAGGCATCGTACTTGCCCAGGGCCCCTGTAGCAGTACCCTGGAACTCAGGGCCACTACCTGGCATGGGGGAGGCCACACGCAGTGCCCACTCACCTCAGACCTGAAGGACGCCTCATCTTCAGAGTTGGACTCCTCGGCCTCGGGCGCCTTCCTGGGCTCCCGTGTCTCACTGTCAGCCTTGCTCTTGTCTCCCTTGGTGCTGCTCTTGTCCTGTGCCGGCTTCCTGTCAGGGAAGGAGGATGAGGCGCGGGGTGACGTGCCAGGGGTGCGCCGTGCCCCCTTTGAGCTGCTCCTCTTCTGTTTCTTGGCACTGGGTTTGGGCGAGTCTGCTGCAGGCCGCTTGCTGGAGGCCTTGGGCAGGGCGGGGGGCTGTGCGGCTCCCTTGGGGGACACGTTGTCCAGCTTGGTCTCCTTCAGGGCCATCTTGGGCTCCTTGAAGGCGGCCTTGGGCGGCGGGGCCTTCTCCTCCTTGGGGGGCTTTCGAGGCCCTTCCTTGCAGCTCCGGGCCGGCTCTGGCTCCTTGGAGGACCCTTTGCTCTCCGAGTCCTTGCGCGGCCTCTCCCGCTGCTCCCGGCTCAGTTTGTGTGGCTTGGGGGCCTTGCTGCTCTCCTTGTTGGCGTCCTGCGGGGCCAAGGGAAGGAGGCGAGAGCACACGGTGTCAGCGGCCCTAGGCCGCCAGCTCACCTGGCCAAGATGCAGTTAGAGCCCTCAAAGAGACAGAAGTGGGGTGGGCGGCCAGCAAGGTGGAGCAGAGCCCCCAGACCAGCAGGGCCAGTGGGTGGGCACTACAGAGCTGCTGCAGGGACCACAGCTGCCCACACCAGGGAGGCCAAGGCTGAGCCTGGCTAGGGCTCTGCCCCCTCCACACCTTGCCAGAGCTCTGGGTGTTCGTGGGGTCCCCAGTGCTTGCAAACCCATCCTGGAGCACAGCCAGCACCTACTCAACGCTGACTGGTGATCGGGCCCCACACAGGACAAATGGCCCAGGTGATTCTTCTAAGAGCAGACTCGATTTCCATCTTAGAGATCCAGAGGGCGGGTGTTGGGGTGCAGCCAGGGCTCAGGGCTGACTGGTCTGGGAAGCCCTGAGGTAACAAAGACCAGCATTGCCCGGTCTCAGGAACCAACACAGCTGAGTCACAGTGACCTGCAGAGCAGCCACCTCACAGCTGAAGGCCCAGCCAAGGACCCGCTGAGACCAGTGCCCATGGTCCACACAGCACGCAGCCTCAGGCCTGTCCTGCTCCTCTACAGCAGGAGCCGCCCGCCTCCCGGAACCACAACCCCAGTCGGCCAGCATTCCTGGGCTGCTCAGCTCCGGCCTCTCCTGAGAAGGCGTGCCCAGTGGTCAGCTGCTCACACCCCAGTCTCCAGACAATGACTCGAGTGCACACCAGACCCCAGGGTGGACACCGCGAGCTCTCTCAAGAGCAGTGAGCACTCCCGAGGGGTGCCCAAGGATTCCCAGTAAGCTGCATGGGGGGTAAGACATAGGGGACTTCATGTGGCCCCCACCTAAGTGGATGACCCTGCCAGACTGCAGGAGCTGGGGTTATCACAGCCACAAGAGACAAAAGAGCGACCAAAGGGGATCAGGGCCTCAGCCTTGCATGGCTCCGGGGGTTCACACAAAATGCAGTTGAATGACTACAGATCAGGTGACGCAGAGCAGACCTGGGGCTCGTGCTGCCCGCCGCAGGACAGAAAAGAACGGTGTTTTAGTGAAGGTCACTGAGACTCGGGGCCTGCTATGCTTGCGGCTCAGCTGAGCAGGGCAGGGTGGGCCTCCTGCCACAGACTCCCTGGGGCAGTTGAGGGCAGCCTGGGACACTCACTCCCAGCTTGCTTGTGACTGGCAGCCTTGCCAGCACTCACGGAAGGCAGATGCCCGGACTGGCTGGCTGGCTAGGGCTTCTGAGGAAAGTTGTCCAAAGAGGAGAGATGTTAGAAGCTGGCTTGCCAAGATCTCCGTGCAGCTGCCCGATATGCCCCAGCAGGCCAGAGAATGCTCTGGAGGCCACTGACAGCCCTAAAAGGTCACCAGCTGCCTCCTGAGCTCAAGAGATGAGCCCTCCCAGCTGTCAGAGACGCTGCCCACTAGAGGCATGGCATCATGGGGTTGGGGTGTCCCATATAGACCCCATGTAAGGAATGGCAAGCCCTGTCCTGCCTGCTATGTGCACTTGCAGGAACAACAAAGACCGGCTGAGACATCTCAGGGTCCCAGCAAGGCCAGTGGGGGCAAGAGCGAGGCCCCATCAGGCCTCCAAGGTGCTGAGCAGCCTGAGGAAGCCACAGACCTGCCGGCCTTGCAGAAAGAACCAGGAGTTTGCCTTGGCACTCGCCCTGCTGTGCTGCCCATGGAGAAGATGGCCTGAGGGTCCTAACTGTCCCCGGGGGTGGCCAGGTAACAGAAAGAAGAATGAGGGTGGACAGACACGTGGGCCGCGACTGCCAGACAACATCCCAAGAAAGCTGAGCCCCCACGAGCACCATGAAAGGATGGGCTGCAGGCTCACAGGTTCAGAAGTCACCATGACCCCGTCCCCAGACTCATCAGCCAGTCCTTGGGGTGGCCTGGGGGAAGGTTAGAGAAGAGCGCCCAAAGGCAGACCAGCAAGATTAGGTGGGAAGCGTCTGTCGTGCCTGGGTGTGGCAGTCACCCACAAGCCGCCCCTTGCCCCGTAGTGGTCTCAAGTGTTAACAATAGCAGAGCTGGGAAGTAAGGGCAGGAACAGCTCTGGCCTCCCTGGGGACCCAAGACAGTGGACAAGGGACCATGGTAGAGATGCTCCATCCAGCAGTGGCCCGAGGGTCGGTGCCACTGGACAGCAAAGAGGGGGCCTGGCTCAAGAGGAAGGAGGCACAGGGCAGAGCCAGACCTGGAGCCTAGTCCTTGGCCCACCAGGAAAGCAACAGAGCGAGCAGAGGCTCAGAAGCAGGATGCAGGTGGCAGGTGCATGGCCGGCTCTGCAGAGGGGCCTGTGAGTACCGTGGCCAGGCCCGTGCTCCGCAGTACTGGCCTGCTACCTCACTAACCTTGGAGCCGTGGGATGGTTTGGTCTTCTTGGGGTCAGAGAAGGCAGAGAGTGGAATTGTGGGTAACATGGGGTAGTCGGGGCTGGGCCTGGACACCGTGTCGGCTCCTTCGGGCATTACCATCACCTAGTGACAAAGAAGAGACAGACGTTACCCACGGGGGCTGCGTGATGGCCGTGAAGCTGGACTCCTGGAGGGAGAAAGGACCAGAGCCCAGCTGTCTCCATGGACACTGGGGCCACACCATGGGGCATGACGTGGCTTGGTGCTGCAGAGTGAGGAGCAGCCGGGAGCAGGGTGGCGAGGCCCAGTGGCTTCAAGGCCTAGGATGGCTCGGGGCCAGCAGAGCAGGACCCAGAAAACTCCAGAGCCTGCAGCAAAGCAGGAGACACAGCTAGGCTGCACTGCAGGACAGGACCGGATGGAGACACAGGTTGCAGAGGGACCAGCACAGACACGGCCAGAGCTGCAGTCAGCTGGAGCTGGCTGCACAGAGCAAGGCTGGGGCCAGGATCAAGGCCAAAGATGAGAGCAGGCAGGAGAGCGGCCACGGCGGCTGCTGGGGAGAAGGGTGTGCTGGCCGCACAGGGCAGCCGGGCTGCAACGAGGATGGCCTCGGATCCCAGAGGCGCCTGCCCTGCTGTGGCAGCTCCTGAGACACCCTCAGCGGGCACAGAAGCTGGTACGTGGCCTCTGGCACAAGTTCACATGGCGCTGGGAGACAGCCACTCAGAGGATGACCTTCAGACAGTAGCCAGATGGACAGAAGAACAGACACAGAAAAGCACTATGCTTGGCAGAAGAGGTGTCACTCGACTCTGAGCACCTGGGACTCCACACCCAGCACCCTTTCGTCTGGAAACACTAATGTGCCAGGGCCACGCACACTGGGCTGAACGAGGCAGGAACGCGGGCTGCCTCACTCTGCTACTGGTCATAGGAGCCTGTCCACCGCGAGACAGGGAGGAGTGCTGTGGGTGCCACGTCTGTCCACGTCTGTCCCCTGCTGGGCCTGACCAGCACCCACTCCTGGAAGCACCCATGTGTCCAGCACCTTCCAGAAGAGGAAGAAGCCCCCCTCGGGAACGCCTCCTGCTCTGTCTCCGCTTGGCTACACTCCTCTCCAGTCCCTAGCCAGCCCCCAGGCTCAGTGATCTGTGTTGGCTGCCAAGATGCCCGAGGCCAGGCGGGGATGGCACACACACACAGGTGCCACAGGTGCCAGGCTCCCTGCTGCAGATGCAGCCCTGGCCACCAGCAGACACAACACTGTCCTGGTAACCAGCCAGATGACCAGCAAGGACAGTGTGATCCCACCCTGGTCAGTCCTGGACACAAGAGTTAATTCCAGAAATGAGAGGCACTTCTGGGACATCCAGCCACAAGGCCTCCAGCTCCCGAATCCAGGACACTCACAGGCCAGTACAAGGCCACAGTTACCTGGTCTCGGGAGCCAGCTGAGAGCCACCGTCCCATGGCCAGGCTGCTTGGAGCTGGACAGTGCCACCAGCTTCCTAGGCCTACTCTAGGGACCCAACCACCCCTTTCCTGGAGACAGTGGAGACGGTGGAGACGGCCTTCCCTCCTGATCCCCTGAGCTGTGTCCAGTGATGTCCTCAGAGCCTCGTCTCCAGAGCTCCAGCATCACCTCCCTCACAGCTGAGCCCAGAGGCCAGAGACGCCACCACTCCCAGGAAGTTGACCTGGAGACGCCCACACACGCATGCAAAGTGCGGGTTCTTAGAGGAGGAGGGAGGGGCGGCCTCTGCACACACCTTAGAGAAGGAGGGAGGGGCGGCCTCTGCAGACACCCTTACAGGACTTCAGGGAACAACAACACATCTGCACATGCAGCCCAGCCCATGCTCCCTGTGACAGTCCAGGCCTCATCAGCAACTGCAGGGCTTGTGCCCACCACACCCTTGCCTATTAAGAATGACAGCGATTCACCACACAAAGTTCCTCATGTCCTGGCTGGAGAGAACCAAGAAAAGGGGAACCTGACTATGAACACTCTGCTGCCATGGAGCTGTGGAGGCCGCCATCTCACAGACCACCACACACACCTTGCCTTGCACACAACTCACCTCAGATATGCCTCACCCAGACCTCATCTCACACACCACACAGACATGACACACCTCACATATACTCAAAACAAAACACACACACACACACACACACACACACACACACACACACTCCCCAATCCACAAGTGGCTTCTGGTTTGTGAAGTCAGCAGATGGTGGGGCTGTGGCCACCAGCCCTTGCCCATACAGTCCCTCCCTTTGCATCCCAGGTGCATCCGTCCCCACAGTCCAGCAGCAGCCTACCCATTTGGCCCGGCACCCAGCAGCAGGCCTGACCCTCTGGCAAAAGGCCACTCAGGCCTGGCCAGACAGACAGACCCACTGGCCCCCTCCTGATGGCTGTGTGCAAGGGGCCGCTTGCTGCAGCCAGCACGGGCACCCATCTGACCACATGGGCACCTTGTCTGCTCCCACAGGCATCCCAGTCAGTAACTGCACCCCACCCGTGCATGAGGACATCCCCTGGCAGCCCATGCAGACACCCTAGCAGCCAGCAGGCGCCGGGCACTCACCCCGCCGGCCATGAGCAGCTTGCAGCGGAACTCGGTGGTGGGGTTGTTGAAGGTGAGCTTCTCGCAGCGCAGGTGGTTGACAGGCGGGTTGCCCTCCAGGTTGAGGAACAGGTCGTAGGTGAAACATACCTTCCTGGGCTCCTCCTTAGACACAACACAAGGTCGTCAGGGCGGATGGAGGACACCGCGCTGGATGGTGCAGCTGGACAGTGGCTGTCCGCCTGCTGGCCTGCCCAGTCTTTCCAACCTGCCCATCTTTCTCCTCCCACAGGTCCCTGGCCACTTCTCTTTGGGCACCAGAAACAACCTCACAACGTGCAGCTGGCCAAGGAGGCCACAGGAAGAGACACCAATGATGGCCCCTCATTCCACAGAGCCAGGCATGTCGGGGTGCACAGCCCTGTGGGATCCCCATCAGTCTGCACAGCACCACAACATACTTAGGAAATAGGCTCAGATGCTTGGCTCCCGAGTGTCAAAGCAAGCTGTCTCCAGGCCTCACAGCCCAAGTCCTGCCTGCCCTTCTGCAGCCCCACAAGGCCAGGCAGCTCCACTGCACTCCAAAATACACACTCCCTGGGCCCCCAGACCTGGACCTGCTCTTGTGGTGGGCCACACAGCAGCAGCGAGATAAACAGAAGGGGCGCGTGGGCAAGCATGGTGTAAGAAATTCAGGTTTTGACTCCGTACCCTCCCTCAGGAGTCATGGCAGGCTCCAAGTCACCACAAAAACCAAGACAGCTACAGAACCACAAGGAACCAGGTGCTCTCTGTCCCTGCAGACTTAAAACTGCCTGTGGATGACAGCACACAGGCTGTCAGGTGACACTATACCATTCTAGGGAGGACATGGACACCCAGGCAGCCTGTGGAGCCCAGGATGACGGTGACCTCCCGATCCTCCTGCCTCAGCCTCCTGAGTACCAGGGTGACAGGCCGGTGCCACATCTGGCAGTTACTTATTTAGATACAAGGTCAGCTGACTTGGCTGAGCAGAAGTGAAGGACAGGAACCCGAGGATATTCAGCAAAGACTACAGACCACAGACACCCATATGGACAGATGGCTTTAGATGGGTTCCAGGACGACTTGTAGAACAATCTCTTCAGAGTTGGTACTAAAGGTACCAACACAACTGGCCAGCCACACACAGCAGGGAAAGCACACCATCAGATGGGTGTGAGCAGGAACACTCAGCAGGGAAAGCACACCATCAGATGGGTGTGAGCAGGAACACACAGCAGGGAAAGCACACCATCAGATGGGTGTGAGCAGGAGCACACAGAAGGGAAAGCACACCGTCGGATGGGTGTGAGCAGGAACACACAGCAGGGAAAGCACACCGTCAGATGGGTGTGAGCAGGAACACACAGCAGGGAAAGCACACCATCAGATGGGTGTGAGCAGGAACACACAGCAGGGAAAGCACACCGTCAGATGGGTGTGAGCAGGAACACACAGCAGGGAAAGCACACCGTCAGATGGGTGTGAGCAGGAACACACAGCAGGGAAAGCACACCGTCAGATGGGTGTGAGCAGGAACACACAGCAGGGAAAGCACACCGTCAGATGGGTGTGAGCAGGAACACACAGCAGGGAAAGCACACCGTCAGATGGGTGTGAGCAGGAACACACAGCAGGGAAAGCACACCGTCAGATGGGTGTGAGCAGGAACACACAGCAGGGAAAGCACACCGTCAGATGGGTGTGAGCAGGAACACACAGCAGGGAAAGCACACCGTCAGATGGGTGTGAGCAGGAACACACAGCAGGGAAAGCACACCGTCAGATGGGTGTGAGCAGGAACACACAGCAGGGAAAGCACACCGTCAGATGGGTGTGAGCAGGAACACACAGCAGGGAAAGCACACCGTCAGATGGGTGTGAGCAGGAACACACAGCAGGGAAAGCACACCGTCAGATGGGTGTGAGCAGGAACACACAGCAGGGAAAGCACACCGTCAGATGGGTGTGAGCAGGAACACACAGCAGGGAAAGCACACCGTCAGATGGGTGTGAGCAGGAACACACAGCAGGGAAAGCACACCGTCAGATGGGTGTGAGCAGGAACACACAGCAGGGAAAGCACACCGTCAGATGGGTGTGAGCAGGAACACACAGCAGGGAAAGCACACCGTCAGATGGGTGTGAGCAGGAACACACAGCAGGGAAAGCACACCGTCAGATGGGTGTGAGCAGGAACACACAGCAGGGAAAGCACACCGTCAGATGGGTGTGAGCAGGAACACACAGCAGGGAAAGCACACCGTCAGATGGGTGTGAGCAGGAACACACAGCAGGGAAAGCACACCGTCAGATGGGTGTGAGCAGGAACACACAGCAGGGAAAGCACACCGTCAGATGGGTGTGAGCAGGAACACACAGCAGGGAAAGCACACCGTCAGATGGGTGTGAGCAGGAACACACAGCAGGGAAAGCACACCGTCAGATGGGTGTGAGCAGGAACACACAGCAGGGAAAGCACACCGTCAGATGGGTGTGAGCAGGAACACACAGCAGGGAAAGCACACCGTCAGATGGGTGTGAGCAGGAACACACAGCAGGGAAAGCACACCGTCAGATGGGTGTGAGCAGGAACACACAGCAGGGAAAGCACACCGTCAGATGGGTGTGAGCAGGAACACACAGCAGGGAAAGCACACCGTCAGATGGGTGTGAGCAGGAACACACAGCAGGGAAAGCACACCGTCAGATGGGTGTGAGCAGGAACACTCAGCAGGGAAAGCACACCGTCAGATGGGTGTGAGCAGGAACACAGAGCAGGGAAAGCACACCGTCAGATGGGTGTGTGGACGGAGATCCCCAACACCCATAACACCCAAGGCCCACCTGGGAGCCACAGCTCTTGGCCACTCCCAACTGCCCACTGCAGCAGTGGCCACCTCATCCATCTGGCTCCTCACCTGGGGCTTGCCCAGCAATGTGCTAAGCACTTGGGGTGTGGGGCAACCAGTTCTGGGGAACCCAGGGAGCCTCCCCTCCTCTTCTGGTCTCTCGCTGAGACAGGTGGCCAAGAAAACATGGCACGTGGACAGCCTTGACTTCTGTCCCAGTGCACATGGATCCTGCCTGCTGACGGAGAGCAGCTTCCACTGACACTAGTGAGTTTCACATGACCCTACACCCTTAGATTCCTCTTGTGCATTGTTTGAGAAAATAAAGTAATCCTACACAAAAATAGTGAGGTGAGCCAGGCATGGTGGCACACGCTTTAATCCTAGCACTTGGGAGGCAGAGGCAGGCAGATCTTTGTGAGTTCAAGGCCAGCCTGGTATACAGAGTGAGTTCCAGGACAGCTGGGACTACAGGGAGACCCTGTCTCAAAAAGACAGACAGACAGACAGACAGACAGACACACACACACACACACACACACACACACACAAAAGCTAGGTGGCTAGGTGTAGCATGGGGAGGAAGCCAGCCCTGGGGACCCCTACTCACCATCTTCCCGTGCCCTGGGGACCCCTACTTGCCATCTTCCTATGCGTGTGGCCAGGCTGCCAAGTGCTCCCCACTGGGGAGAGAGGGGACACACAAGGTCCCCCAGAGGGAAGTCATAGTGTGAGCAATGACAGCTGTGCAAACTCTGGGGGCCCCATAGTGCTCAAGTGTGGGACCTGAACATTTGCTGTCCCTGCGCACAGGCAGTGACCCTGGATGGCCTGGTTCCGCTGGGTGGAGTACACTGGCCCACTCTGATGGCACCATCACTGGGGAGAGCTAAGCAGTGGAGCCTCAAGCTCACAAGTGACCTTCTACACCCCCAGATGCAGCTGCCTAGCCCAGGCAGGGTGCAGAGAGCAGTCGGTCACTGAGAAAGGCGTGGGCATGTAGAAGGGACTGGGTCTAGGGCAGCTGGGCCAGCTCTGTCCCAGGAGACACAGCCTTCAAGACCTGGAGGTGGGCAGACCTGGTTGTCTCTGCACCCTGCCCTAAGCCCCCACCAGGTGCTGAGTTTCCCAGAGAGGATGTGGCACCCCTTGACACTACCCCAGGGCATCCAGACCCCCTGCTAGTCTAAGCTGTAGTTGCTTTCCCTCTGACCCTTTGCTGGCCAGCCAGCACCAGCCACCTTTCAGGGCAGCCCTCCTCTAGGGAGTCCTCAGCCCTGCCCTTCTTGTCACACTGCCTCTTCACCCCCCTGGTGTCTCCTGTCTCACTATGGGAGGAACAAGTGGGGCAGAGCCCCCTATCTAGCCTGCTCCTCTCTGTCCTGTTTCCCAGGTTTACTGGTCCTGCCGGGCTGAGTGGCTGCATGTGTGCCTCTGCGGCTGAATGCGTGCTTCCATGCGTGCATGTGTGCACACCTGCATGTGCATGTTGAATGCGTGCTTCCATCTGTGCATGTGTGCATACCTGCACACGCACGTTGAATGCATGCTTCCATGCAGGCATGTGTGCACACCTGCATGTGCATGTTGAATGCATGCTTCCATCTGTGCATGTGTGCACACCAGCACGTGCGCGTTGGTGGAACCAGAGACTGACACTTCCCCACAAGCTCTCCACCTCCTTTTCCTAGACAGGGCCTCACTGATCCTGGGCACTGACTGTTTTGTTAGGCTGACCATCAAAAGGCTCCAATATCCTCATCTCCACAACCAGCACCCGCTTTTTACATGGGTGCTGGGGATGGAACAAGTCCTCAGGCCTTCTTGACAAGCAGAAGCCCACTTCTTCAGGAGGCAGCAGGGAAGGCAGCCTGGGACCCCAGCTGCTTAAGTCACCACGCTAACTTGGGCCAAATGAGGCTCCCTGGGGGGCAGAAGGGGGAGGCCCATCCTTGGAGCACGAGGTCCAGCAGTGTGCCAGCCATCAAGGGTAAGTCCCAGTCACTCCAGCAGTCCCCAAGCTGCAGAACTCAAGTAGCAGGTCAGGCCTCAAGCACTCTCTGGCCAGGCCAGTGACCACCCACACCCCAGGCCACTGGAAGCAAGCCAGCGTCTCTCCAGCCTCAGCTTTCTGCAATGCCACCAAACCGGCCAAACCTGTACTGCTGCCAAAGGGCCAGGAGCCCAGAACCTTGGTGGAGGGTGAGCTGCGGGCCAGGCTGGTCTTGGGGCACTTGGACCTGATCCCTACCCTAGGTGCAAGAGCCAAATACCCCCTCCCATCTCCAGCTCTTGGAGGCTTGTGCCTCTGTCCTGCCCTCAACCAGCCCAAGAGCAGGAAACTGTCTGCCATCCAAAAGTCACTAATGCCCAGGTCCAAGTCCAAGTTCAGAGCAGACTCGGCCCAGTACCTTACAGGACAAGAACAGAGCTCAAAGTCCCATGCATTGAGATAGACTGAAGGAGGATGGGAGGCTGGGGTAGGGGCAGGAGAAGATGAAAAGAGGTTGGAAAGACCCAGCCACAAAGAGCCAGATCCTGCCCAGATTCCTGACTTAAATCTCAACCCAAACACATGACTTTAAAAAACTGAGCTGGGTGTGGTGGCGCACGCCTTTAATCCTAGCACTTGGGAGGCAGAGGCAGGCGGATCTTTGTGAGTTCAAGGCCAGCCTGGTCTACAGAGTGAGTTCCAGGACAGCTGGGGCAACAGGGAGACTCTGTCTCAAAAAGACCAAAAAAAAAAAAAAAAACCAGAAAACCAACAAACACGAAGCTTGGGTGTCTGGTGGTAGGCACCGCCTTTTAATCTAGACTCAGGAAGGCAGAGGCAGGGGATCTCTGAATCTCTGAGCAAAGCCAGGCTTGGTCTACAGAATGAGTTCCAAGACCAGCTGGGCTATAGAGAGACCCTATCTAAAAATACCCCAAATATAATAAATAAAAAAAAAAAAAAAAAAAAAAATAGAATATTAGGGTGTACTATGGCACAGTGGGAAACTATCACGCCTTTTTTTCCACTTTCTTTGTTTTCATTNCCGTCTGAAGCTCCAATTCCAGGAGAACTCCAGTTCCAGGGGAATCCAAGACCCTCTTCTGACCTCCGCGGCGTTGCACGACACGGGTGCACAGACCTGCATGCAGACAGTACATTCATACACATACAGAAATAAATAAAAAAAAAAAAAAAAAAAAGAATTTAGGGTTGGATCAATGGCTCAGTGGTTAAAAGCACTGGCTGCACTTGCAGATGATGGACTACAGGGGATCTGACAAGCTTGTCTGACACCTGTGGACATTGTTCACCATACCTGCACTTACCTACATGCATACAGATAAAAATATGTCTACGTACATATGCATAATGAATGTAAACACACATACACACACACACTCACACACGGGGCTGGGTGCAGCTCCGTGGCAGGGCACATGCTTGGCATGTGTGAGGCCCAAGATGCCAGATGCACAGGAAGTGGAACTGGTGAAGGTCTGGGCACTGAGGGCTATCTGGCTCCCTGCTGCAGGTTTGAAGCCGAGGTTAAGGTGTTTTTTAAAGTGTCTTATCTGCCACAGACACACACTGGAGTATTTACAGATTACAGGATAAGATGCAGGCTCCAGTCCAAATTCCTGGGGCAGAGATGAGGCTTGCAGCAAGCCACAGGTGAGCACTCTGCTTTTCTGCACACTTCAAGGTTCTCTATGAGAACCCACTCGCTGCCCACGCTTGGTGTGGCCAGGCCCTCCTTGCTGAAGAGCTGCACTAGGCATCACCTGCATCCTGTGCAGCCCCTGGTGGTGGGGCAAGGCCCTCTCGCCCAGGCCGGGCCGGGTACAAGGCTTTCTGCAGAGCAGGGCTGCAGCAAGGCCACTGAGCCTGTTCACACCCGTGGGGCCGGCCATGGGAGCCACACTGCAGCCCACATGTACACTGCCCTGCCTGGCCTGTTCACACCCATGGGGTCGGCCATGGGAGCCACACCGCGGCCCACATGTACACTGCCCTGCCTGGCCTGCAGACCCGATCCCAGGTGACGTGGGTGGACACCCACTCCTGAGGACATGGATACAACAAGAGAGGTGCGTCCGCTGGTGACTCAGGGAAGAGATGTCCTGACAGAACGGCGCAGTGATGGCTGGGACGGGCCAAACACGAGACACGAAGTCACTCACTCGGAGGCAGACAGGCAGATCTCTGGGCTACATGGTGAGACTGTCTCCAGACGCAAACAACTGGGACTACACAGACAGCTCCGTGGTTAACAACACTGGTTGCAGGGCTGGAGAGATGACCTCTCGGTTAAGAGCACTGACTGCTCTTGCAGAGGACCCAGGTTCGATCCCGCACCCACATGGTGGCTGAGAACCGTCTTTGACTCCAGTTCCAGGGGAATCTGACACCCTCTTCTGACCTCCGAGGCATTGTATGACACAGGTGCACGGACCTGCATGCAGACAGTACATTCATATAAATAAATAAATAAATAAATAAATAAATAAATAAATAAATAAATAAA
>VZQC01010064.1:264078-289848 GCA_009823505.1 Rhizomys pruinosus | reverse complement strand
ATACAAGGAGAGGGAGTGGGACCCCAGGGGAGTGGACACTGCAGTGCACATACAAGGAGAGGGAGTGGGACCCCAGGGGAGTGGACACTGCAGTCCATATACAAGGAGAGGGAGTGGGACCCCAGGGGAGTGGACACTGCAGTCCACATACAAGGAGAGGGAGTGGGACCCCAGGGGAGTGGACACTGCAGTCCACATACAAGGGGGCCAGGAAGTGGAACTGAAGCAACCAGGGCTGAGAGCAGGCACTAGGGGTGGGCAGGGCGGCCATACCCGTCATCCCAGCAGGAGGCCAAGGCAGGTGATGCCAACCAGGTTCTAGGCCATGGGCTGCAGCATAAGTGAGCAAACCTGTGGCTGGACTAGGGAGAGGGCAGCTGGAGCCATCTCATCAGCCAGCACACCGGCTGTACTCACAGAACCTCAGTTTTGGTTCCCAGCATTACATGGTGGCTACAACCATCTATAACTCCAGTCCCAGGTAATCTAATACCCTCTTCTGCCTAGCCCGCGGTGACCCTGTGTCAGAAAAAAATATGAAGCGTGACTGAGACTGGACACTGACCTGCACAGCTACACGTACCTGTATACATACAGGCATGTACACATGCAGTTACATGTACCTGTATACACATACATATAGGCACGTACACATGCACAGCTACACGTACCTGTATACACACAGGCATGTACACATGCAGTTACACGTACCTGTATACACATACATATAGGCACGTACACATGCGCAGCTACACGTACCTGTATACACACAGGCATGTACACATGAAGTTACACGTACCTGTATACGAATGGGCACGTACACATGCACAGCTCTACACATACCTGTATACACATGGGCACGTATACACATGGGCATGCACACACGCACAGCTACACATACCTGTATACACATGCACACACCCCTCCTTCTAGAGACAAATAACTAAGCTGACTCAGGAAGTAGAGATTCCATAGGTCTAGAGAGCTGGCTCAGAAGTCTCTTGCAGAGGAGCCAGGTCTGGTTCCCAGCACCCACACAGCAGCTAACTCCAGTTCCAAGGGTCTGATTCCCTGTCCTGGCATCCACAGGCACTGCATGCATGTACTGTACTACATATACAAACACCCCATGCACACAAATAAAAATAAATCTTAAAAAAAAAACAGAGCAGCTGGGTGTGTTGGCACACGCTTTAATCCCAGCACTTGGGAGGCAGAGGCAGGCAGATCTCTGTGAGTTCAAGGACAGCCTGGTCTACATGGTGAGCTTCAGGCCAGCTGGGACTAAAGGAGACCCTATCTTAAAAAGGACAAAAAAAAAAAAAAAAAAAAAAAAAAGCAGGGGTGGAGAGAAGCTCAGAGATTAAGAGCACTGGCTGATATTGTAAAAGACCCAGGTTCGAATACCAACACCCATATGGCCGCTAACCATCTGTTACTCCAGTTTCAGGGAATCTAATCCCCTCTTCTGTCCTCTGAGGGCATTTCAGGACATGGGTGCACTTATATACATGCAGGTAATACATGCACACACATAAAATAGTTAAAATATTTTTTAAAAATAGTACAATTTTGGGTTTGGTGGCCCACACCTTTAATCCCAGCACTGGGGAAGCAGAGGCAGGTTGGAATCTCTGAGTTCAAGGCCAGCCTGGTCTACACTGTGAGTTCCAGGTCACCTGGAGCTACAGGGAGACCCTGTCTTCGAAGGATAAAAAAATGTGATACCAGCTCAACTTATCAACAATAGGAGAGCAAGCAGCTGGGGGTGTCCTGACACAGGCCAGTGCCCTCTCCTGGGGATGTCCTGACACAGGCCAGTGACTTCATGCCAGCACACACCTGTGATTCCAGCACAGGGAAGTTGAGGAAGGACAGCCAATCCCAGGCCACCTAAGACTAGAGAGACCCTGGCACAGACAAATGAACTCCAGGATCCTATGACTTCACTGACAAAGCCCAGACACTCTGGGCAGCACAGTAGGACACGACTGGAGAGCATGTGCAGAGATTCCTCAGCAAGAAGGGAAGGAGCAGAACTGCGGGAGGAAGTACACCTCTGGTCCTACACAGCCTCCCAACCCTGTGTGCTGTGACATCTGCTTTTGGTCCCGGGTCTAACAAAGAAGCTGCTAACCCTTGCACCCATCACAGAAGAGATGTGTACTGCACTCGCGTCATGAGAGCTGTGCTAGACACCTGCAGTGGGGAGCTGTGCAACACCAACGTGTGCTGCGAGTGTCCTCAACCATGAGAGCCACATGCGACAAACCCACAGGTGATGACCCTCTCCACGGTAACACCAGAGGACTCCCCCTAAGATGAGCAGCAAGCCAAGGACACTTGCTCTGAGCAGTGCTGGAGGAGCTCTGAGCTAGACACAAGAAAGGCATTAAACTAGGAAGAAAGTGACACATGGATTCCAGTGACAGAACCCCACCACCACCACCACCACTACACACACACACACCAACTCAGTAAAGCAGATGTGGGTGTGGTGGCTAATCTTAGCTGTAACCCTGACGAGTCTGGGAATCAGCCAGGCCTCCAGGCGTCCCTGTGGGGAACTTGATCAGGTTAATTCAAGTGGAAAGGCCAGCCCTGCGGGCAGCATCCTTCTCTGGACCAAGACCCCGCACTCTTAAAAAAGAAGGAAGTGAACCAGACAGAGGACTCAGCAGGTGAAGTCTGGATCACTGCCGAGTCTTGGCAGGCACCCTGTGCTCCACGGCTGGGTGCAGAGCAGACTCCCACAAGCTGTCTTTGGACTCCTCGTGTGTGCAGTGGCCAATGTGTATATGCACCCAAAATAAACAGATGCAATAATATGTCTACACGTAGGGGCTGGAGAGATGGCTCAGCAGTTGGGAGCACCAACTGCTCTTGCAGAGGACCCAGGTTCAATTCCCAGCACCCACATGGTGACTAAGAACCATCTTTGACTCCAGTTCCAGGGGAGTCTGATGCCCTCTTCTGGCTCTGAGGCACTACAGGACACGGGTGCACCAATCTACATGCAGACAGCACATTCATACTCATAAAAATAAATAAAATCATGCCAAGAGTGATGGTGCACGCCTTTAATCCTAGCACTTGGGAGGCAGAGGCAGGCGGATCTCTGTGAGTTCAAGGCCAGCCTGGTCTACAGTGTGAGTTCCAGGCCAGCTGGGGCTACAGGGAGACCCTGTCTCGAAAAGACCAAAAAATAATAAATAAATAAAATTTTTTTAAAATCTAAAAAAAGAAAAAAAAGCTGAGGCTCATAATTACAACGTGAGTAGGCTGTTCTGTTGCTGAATGGGGGGCCCACCCTGTATCCCAAACTAGACTCTGCACTCCCAGGTACAGCCACCCAGAGCCTCAGCCCCTCTCCCTAGTCTGCTGAGTGAATGACTGACTCGGGCATCTGCCTGAGGGTCATGGAAGTCAGCAGGCAGCAGAGCCCTAGTGTGTACAGCAGTCATTGAGAAGCCAGACAGAGCGACAGCAGTGTCACTGACACCCCACATCTGCACGCACAGCCAGACCTCATGCACCACATCATGGCACACATGGGGGAACCATCAGCACAGCACGTTCCTTCCCGGGACCAGGGGATGATGGGAATGACGCCGGCCTCAGCAGGGCAGGAAAGCCATCTCGCAGCACTCAGTCCTATTTGGTACCCCCGACCCACCTGAGCCAACGCTGCAGCTTCCCAGGGTGTGATCCCTGGCACATACCCCATCCCCAGCAGATGCCCAGAGCCTGCTCAAGCTTGGGTATCTGCAGCCTGGGTGATGACACCAGAGCTCTGCACATGTACAGGCACCTCAGGGGGTCATGGCCTGCAACTTCCCTGTAGGGAACTCGCTTCCCAGAGGACAGGGTGCAGGCCAGGGCCTAGCCAGCTGCCTGGTCACAGCCTCCTGGTCACAGCCATGTGAGTCTAGCAAGGCCGTGAGCAGCTCTCCTTAACTGTTCATGTGCAGCTGTGTTTTATGTGTGCATGCTTTGCCTGCATGTATGTAGGTGTGTGGGGCTCTATGTCCCTGGCAATGTGCACAGCTCCCTGCCTGGCATGCAGGTTCAACCAGGCTCCTTGGGTCCTGGTTCTAGCTGTGGCCCTTCCTGGCTTCACTGGGGTGTCCCAGCAGGGCTGGAAAGAACTGGAGTGGTCTGTTCCACAAGGAGGGTGATTGGCGCCCTGGCCTCAGCCACTGTGCAGGACATGTTTGTGTTTTGCACTGGAGGCTGTTGTGATAGCTGGGGAAGCTGTGTGGTGCCAGCAGAAGGCATGGCACTCTGGGAACAGATGGGGTCTTGGTCACCACCCAGGTCGGCCAGCTCCTTTGTGACAATAGCTGTTGGTGCTCAGGAAGGGCGCAGCTCTCTCCGCCTCTGCCAGAACCCGTTGCTCAGCGCTGGCCTGCAGGTGGGAGCAGGACTGGTCCGAGGACAGCGCGCTCTGGCTCTCAGGGCGCAGTCAGGCCTGATGTCCCTGCGCCCTCCGCACTACTTGGGACCTGTAGGCCATCCTTTCAGCACAGCACGGAACTGCTCTGTGCACCAGGAGTGGGGGACAGTGTGCAGCTCCTGGCAGCAGGCTGGTGGGGGGTGGGGGGGCTGTGTTCATTTCCTGGTGTCCTGCACACTGTGTGGAGGAAGGGCACGCTTCTGCCTCTGCATATCTGCTTTGGTGGTAGTGGGGATGAACCAAGAGTCTGTGCGTGCTAGGCACCCCGTAGCCCTATGCATTCCCAGCCTTTAGAAATTTGAGCTGTGCCCCTGCATGGTGGGTGGCACCTGGCAGCAGGATGGGGTGGGCAGGCCGAGCTTACCCTCCTCAGTGAGGGAAGGGGTGGGCAGGCCGAGCTTACCCTCCTCAGTGAGGGAAGGGGTGGGCAGGCCGAGCTTACCCTCCTCAGTGAGGGAAGGGCCTTAGAGCCCCCCGCTGTCCCTACACCCCAAGGCCACACGCTAAGCAGAAGACAGTCCTGACTAGGGGGAACTGCACCTGTGTCGTCGCTGGCCACCTCTCACTGAAGTGCAGAGGCCTCCTGGGCCCTCGGCGTTGCTCTTGCTGGAGCCCACAACCCACACTGGTCATCTCCTGAGTCGCTGCCCCTCTTGTGGGCACCACACCTGAGCTCATACCATTGGCACCTGGCTCCACCTCCTTTTTTACTTTGGGTTTTCTCTCTGTCAGAGTCTCCACATGCAGCAGGGCCAGTCTGAACCTCAGATTCTCTGCCTCAGCTTCTGAGCTGGGGTGACAACATGGCCCCTGAGCTCAGCTCTTAACCCTCAATCATGCACCACCAGGGGTGGCCCCTCCCCCACCCAGGCCCTTGAGGGCCTTCATCTTACCTTGTTTTTGAAGTACACTTCAATAAGCATGATGAAGCCAGCATAGCCTGACTCCTCCACTTTGTAGGGGGGCTCCTTGCACACTGCAGAGAAAGGGAAAGCCTGCATCAGACCTCCCTGCTCCTTCCTGGGGCTGCCGCTCTACAGCAGGGCTCCCAGAGACACGGGAGCACCAGGCCAGGGGGTCAGGAGGAGAAAGTGTGGAGCCCTGCTCTGTCAACAGAGAGCATGGGGGTGGGGAGAGCCTGCCATTGGCACAGAGGACCAAGCGGGTCAGTAAAGCACGCCCACACAGGGCGGTACCAGTCCAGCAACCTGTGCTGAGCTGGGGGCTATGTACTCTTTGCCAGGGATGTGGGGATGGGGACTCTCAGCACAGGGGTTCAGAGGCTCCAAAGACCTAACAGGCATCCCCAGTTACTCAGACTCCACAACTACCTGCACAGTTCAACAGTCAGAAAGGAAGCTGCCCTCAACACTGCCCCCAGGTGTCCATGATTCGAAGAGAGCAGAACACCAGTCCTGGCAGACACACCTTTAATCCCAGCACCCGGGAGGCAGAAGCAGGTGGATCTCTGTGAGTTCTAGGCCAGCCTGGTGTACACAGTGAGTTCCAGGGCAGCTGGGCCTACGGGGAGACCCTGTCTCAAAAGCGGGGAGAGGACCCTCGGATACTAGCTTGCACATCTTGTGTTACTATGGATACGAGCTTGGCAGGCAACCTGCAGACATGGGGGCCCTGAAAGGCAAGGCCAGGAAGATGGGAGACCCAGGCTGCCAACCTCAGGGATGGGTTCAGCCTGTGCCAAGTGAGAGGCCTGCCACAGTTCCTTCTGACCTCCTTCCTTCCTTCCTTCTTTCCCCAGCTGCTGTCCAGCATCCCTCAGAGCCAGCTATGGGTGCAAGCATCCCCTCCAGCGCCTGGCCAGCACTGCCCTAAAGCAGTCTGTCGAGGCCTGTGCCAACCCTTCCCTGGGACACTCCGGCCCTCACCACCTACATCAGGGTCAGCATGTGAGTCACTGTGGTGACAAGCCCACCTTGGTACCTGCTCACTCACCCCTACTCACCCCATACCCCCTGTGGACAGCCAGAGACCATTCTGCCTCAAGTGGCTTCATCCTTGATGGATATCAAGCTGAGGGCACTGTCCCAGCCCTGCCCGCGGTCCTGGAAGAGACTGGATGACCCGAACCTTGGTTCCCGGGGACTCCCTTGTGCTCCCCACATCCGCACCCTGCTAGAAGGCCTTGGCCTCTAATGCACTCAGCTGCCCCTCCAGTGTCCAGTCGATCTAGCTTCCCAGCAGTCCTCAGGGACCCAAGGCCACCTGTCTTTCAGTGCAAATTTGCTAACTGTGTGGGATTTAGCCCCAAGCTCAGCACAGGCCACAGCTGGGCCATGCGGGCATACCTGGCACTTGCAGAACACTTGCCCATGCTCCTGATGGTGGCTTCCCTCTAACAATCATGCTGAACCCAAGCCTGGCTACCCACCACCCAGGATCACCCCTGGCTCCTCCTGGGCTAAGTAGCCTCTCTACAACCTGACTCTTGGGTCCACAGATGGGCTCAGGTGCCAAAAACCTAGCTCCAGCGAATGACCACAGGTCACATCCTCTCTGTGGGAGCCCAGCTCTGTGTCCCTCCCTCAATCCTAGCTTGTCCCTGCTCCTGGCGTCAGGGCCCAGCAGCCTATGCTTCCAAGTGTTGTCCACCTTGCAGGTGGGGTGAGGCAGGAAGGCTGGTCTTTGGTCACCACATGACCCCCAGAGGGCACAGGACAGATGGGAAACTGTGGACCTGCCCTCCTCCCCCAGTCCAATCGCCATATGTCTCCAACCTCCAGCCAGCTGTTCTAAGTCCCATGCAGTCACTGAGAGCCATGTTGGGCCAGCTCCCAGAACAGGGATCAGGCAGCTCTGCGTAGCTCAGTGCACTCCTGAAGGGAAAGGAAGGGACCTTCTTCAGGTCTCAGCTCTCTCCCCAATAGCCTCACATCCCACCACAGATGACAAAGAAGGACACTGGTCAACCAGGGACAGACAGGCTTCTCAGGACACCCACCACCCCACTAGATGGAAACAAGTTAAAGGCAAATGACTTCTGGGCCAACAGGAGGGCTCAATGGGTAAAGTGGCTTGCTGCCAAACCATGACCCAATGTGAGAGAGAATCAACTCCTTCAGTTGTTCTCTGAGCTACACACAGGCACTGTAGTGCAGGGATGCTAACACGCGCGCATGCACACATACACACACACACACATTAGCGCACTCTCTCTCACACACACACACATGCACACACACAAAGTAAAATGTAATAAAAATTTCACAGAAATTGGTTTGAGACAGGGTCTCCTGTACCCCAACTAGCCTGGAAATCATATGTAGCCCAGGCTGGCCTCTATCTCACAGAGATCCACCTATCTATACCTCTTAAGTGCTGGGATTAAAGGTGTGCAGTACCGCCGGGCATGGTGGCGCATGCCTTTAATCCTAGCACTCAGGAGGCAGAGGCAAGCGGATCTTTGCGAGTTCAAGGCCAGCCTGGTCTACAGAGTGAGTTCCAGGCCAGCTGGGGCTACAGGGAGACCCTGTCTTGAAATGACGAATAAATAAATAAATAAATAAATAAATAAATAAATAAATGTGTGCAGTACCATACCCAGCCAGAAATTTTTCTTTAAAAAACATAGTGTTGGGGCTGGAGAGATAGCCTAGCAGTTAAGAGCACAGATGCTCTTGCAGAGGACCCAGGTTCGATCCCCAGGACCCAGGTTCGATCCCCAGCATCCACATGGCGGCTAAGAACAGTCTGTAACTCCAATTCCAGGAGAACTCCAGTTCCAGGGGAATCCGACACCCTCTTCTGACCTCCAGGGCATTGCACGACACGGGTGCACAGACCTGCATGCAGACAGTGCATTCATACACATACAAAAATAAATAATAAAAAATAAAAAAATAAAAAACATAGTGCAAGGGCTGGGTATGGTGGTGCCCATCTTTAATCCCAGCACTTGGGAGGCAGAGGCAGGCAGATCTCTGAGATCAAGTCCAGCCTGGTCTACACAGTGAGTTCCAGGCTAGCTGGGAGTACAGGGAGACCCTGTCTCAAAAAAAAGGACCAAAACAAAAAAAAAAGTGTATTATTAGCAGGAGGACTCCTGCTCACAGCAACCCAGGGCCTCCCAAAAGCAGCCACCGCAAGGCCTCAGGTACCAACCAGGCAATCAGGGCATGAAGGCACGGTCAAGCATAGAACCATCATGCAGGGAAACATGTCTGCCTCATTTGGGTGACAGGAACGTCCTAGAGTTAATGATGTAGGGACAGGTGCTGGTGGCTGCACAGAGGGGCTCATGATGTGGAACACCCACTTCAGGAAAAGAATGCAAGAGGGCTCACAGCTCAGCTGTGTAGAGCTTGCCTGGCAAGCACCAGGCCTGGGTTCAACCCAGCAAGCAAAACACAGAGACAAAAATGGTGTCAGCTGGGTACCAGTCATCCCAGCTCCTGAGAGAGCAGAGTCAGGAGGATCAGGAGTTCAAGGCCAGGCATCCTCCACTACACAGCAAGTCTAAGGCCAGCCTAGTCGCAAGAAAACAACCTAGGTGGCTGGAAAACCAGCTCAGTAGTTAAGAGCACTGACTGCTCTTACAGGGTTCAATTCCCAGCACCCAGAGGACAGCTAATAACTGTCGGTAATTCCATTTCCAGGTGATCCAAAGCCCCCTTCTGACCACACATGCAGGCAATACACTCATACACATAAAATAAAAATAAATAAAATATAAAAAAAGAAACAAACCAACAACAACAATAAAAAAAAGCCCAAAGGGACCCTGAGCAGCTAGTGGGAGACGGGACAGCACAGCACTTCCAACAGCCAGAGCTGTGGGGGTCACACAGCAGCCACTTCACAAAAGCCACCTAATCACCCTCTCCCAGAACAGTCCAGAAATAAGAAAGTCAGGAGCCCCAATGCAAGGGAAGTGGGGAACCACAGGACTGGAAAGAGGGGGGATAAAGCGAAGCTGCACTCCACAGAATGAAGGACATAACAGACAAGAACCAGGATATAGGTAAGGAGTGACATTATTCAGCTCACAGGTGTAGGAGGTCCAGGACACCTGCACCTGGGAGGCTGAGGCCAAGGATTGCAAATCTGAGGACAGCCTGGGCTACATAGGACACCCCCACCTCAAAACCAAAAGTAAAGTTAAAATTATCGAAAAAAGCCTGTCTGCCCACTGCTCCATTGATCTACAGTGAGGCTGCGGCCTGGGGAACAGCCGGCCTGGGAACAGCCGGCCTGGGGAACAGCCGGCCTGGGAACAGCCGGCCTGGGAACAGCCGGCCTGGGGAACAGCCGGCCTGGGGAACAGCCGGCCTGGGAACAGCCGGCCTGGGGAACAGCCGGCCTGGGGAACAGCCGGCCTGGGAACAGCCAGCCTGAGGAACAGCGACCTGGGGAACAGCCGGCCTGGGAATAGCCGGCCTGGGAACAGCCGGCCTGGGAACAACCGGCCTCGGGAGCCCAGCCGCCCTTGGGAACCACTCTCAGCCAGCATCCAGTCAGAGCTGCTGTAGGCCCAACACCCACCTCCTGCCCAGGTGAAGGTCAGGTGAAGATCAGGATTGTTCCAGAATCTTACCAGGGTCAGGGGCTGCTGAGGACAGATAGATCCGTGCTACAGATCCTGGCCATCTTAGTGAAGAAGGCAGACACCTAGCAAAGCTCTGGTGGGACCACAGGGTCCCTGCAGGCATGAGGGACACAGCAAGACAAGACACATGCCTGTGACAAGACACATGCCTGTGACAAGACACATCTCTGCTGGATAGCTTTAGTGTCAACTTGACACACCTGGGTTGAGGGAGCCTCAATTGGGGAATTGGCTCCATTGGATTGGCCTGTGGCCATGTCTGTGGAGTATTGTCTTCATTATCAGGCAATGTGGGAGGGCCCAGCCCACAATGAGTGGTGCCACCCTGGGCAGGTTGTTGTGTATGGTATAAGAAGGCAGGCTGGGCATGAGCCAGGGAAGCAAGCCAGTGAACAGCATTCCTCCATGGCCTGTGCTTCAGCTCCTGCCTCCAGGTTCCTGCCCTGAGTTTCTGCCTTGGGCTCCCTAGATGATGAACTGTGACCCAAGAGATGTAAGCTGAATAAACCCTTTCCTCCCCAAGTTGATGTCGGTCAGAGTGTTTTGTCACAGCAATGGAAGAAAAACTAGAACACATGCCTATGACAAGACACATGCCTGTGACAAAACACATGCCTATGACAAGACACATGCCTGTGACAAAACACATGCCTATGACAAGACACATGCCTGTGACAAGACACATGCCTGTGACAAGACACATGCCTGTGACAAGACACATGCCTGTGAGCCTAGCCAAGGCTTAGGCTGGCCTGGTCTCCGCCTCCTGAGCACAGGAAGAAGGACAGCAGCCAGATGAGCCTGCTGGAAGCACAGAAGGGTGGGCCTGGCTTTGGAGCTGCAACCCTGTCAGGACAAGGGGAGGAGGAGGCACAGCCTGCCATGAGGACCCCAGCAGAAGGAAATGATATGCTGTGTATTCTTCCTAACACATGTTCTGTAACAGCCACTGGGCACTGAAGCCACATCAAGAGCAGGGAGGACAGAAGGAAGGGAGAGAAGCTAGACAGCTAGGTGGTTGGAGGATGGATGATGGACAAACAGGTGGGTCAGTGGGTGGGTGGGTGGATGGATGGATGGATGGATGGATGGGTGGGTGGGTGGGTGGATGGGTAGGTGAGTGGGTGAGTGTATGATAGACAGATGGACAAATGGATAGGGGGATGGGTAGATGGATAAATGATGGATAGATGGATGGATGATGGATGGTGAGTAGATGATGATGGATGGATGGATGAATGGATGGATGGATGGATGATGATGGATGGATGGATGGATGATGGATGGATGGATGGATGATGGATGGATGGATGGATGGATGGATGGATGATGGATGGATGATGGGTGGATGGATGGATGGATGGATGATGGATGGATGGATGATAGGTGGATGATGATGGATGGATGGATGGATGGATGATGGGTGGATGGATGATTGATGATGGATGGATGGATGATGGGTGGATGGATGATGGGTGGATGGATGGATGGATGATGGGTGGATGGATGATGGATGGATGGATGGATGGATGGATGATGAGTGGATGGATGATGGATGGATGGATGGATGGATGATGGGTGGATGGATGGATGATGGGTGGATGGATGGATGATGGGTGGTGGGTAGACAGATGGGTGGATAGATGGGTGGACAGATGTGAGGAACTGTGAAAGGGTGAATAGATCAATGGATGAGTGTATGAAGAGATGGAAGCAGGGAGAAAGAGGAGAGACAGGGAGGACTCAGGAAGGGATAAATGAAATGACAAAGTTAAGGGAAAAGAAGCCCCAGGTGCCATCAGCAGAAGCACTCAGAGGGCTGGAGATGGCCGTGCTTAGAGCACCGGCCGCTCCTGCAGAGAACCCAGCTCTGGTTCCAGTGCTCACAACTGTTTGTAGCTCCAGTTCCAAGGGATCTGACACCCTCTCCTAATCTCCATGGGCACTGCACAACACCAGTACACTTACATACATGCAGATGATACAATCATAGACAGAAAATAAAAATAACACTAAAAAGCACAGAGCTTTCATCTGTCACCCCTGCCTAACCATGGAGAGCACCATGTGAGGATGTCTGAGCTCCAGCTCACAAGGCAAGCAGAGGCTGGACATTCTGGCAGCAGCTCTTCCTGCAGGTAGCACTCACTACAGAAACCAGCCTTTCTAGAACACACCCAAGCAAATAGTTCTGCCTAAAGACTGAGAAGCTCAACCTGGCCTAGAATCCCCCAGTGAGAGAGGGTGAGAACACAGCTCAGAGACAGCCCCTGGCCAAGAGCTGTGCTGTGGCCCACTAGTGAGCCCTGGCCCAACATGGAAGGACCTGTCTTCCACCACTGGCACAAGACAACAATGAAAGTTCCGACTGGCTCCGGGTCCAAGACTGGCAGGGAGGAGGCAGCCTGGGCCCAGAGCTCAGCAGGGACCAACTGCGTCTCTCTGCTGCAGAGCTGTCAGAGTCTGCCCCACAGAAGTCACTAACGACCACAAACCCCAAGAGACCTGTCCCCTGCTGCCTATAACCTGTCACTCAAGGAGACTGGGGCGACAGGACTGCTGTCTTCCCACCCCAAGTAGTCTGAGTCTTAACCTAGCACCCCAATCAGTCTAGCCCTGCTCCCAGGAGCTCCCAGCACCCACTTTCCCCACCACTCAGCTCTGGCTGAGCCCCTTAGATCCCAGGTGTGTGCTGCTGTGTGGACCAGGGCAGAGGCGCGGGAGGGTGGCAGCAGGTGGCCAGCTGCCCGCTCACCTCGCTTGGGCTTGGGGAAGCTGTCATGCAGCCGGAAGATGACTTTCTCCACGAAGTGCTGGATGTCACACTGCTCGGGGCCTCGCACGAACACCATCCAGTCATGGGTGAAGCCCTCTGTGGTAGGCTTCTTGCGCAGCTGGGCACGGTGCCCCAGCTCCAACTTCACCTGCACGGTGCACTGCGGAGAGAGGCAGGGACCCAGTCAATACAGACACAGGAACTGCACAGTGCCAGCCACCAAGGAGGAGGCTGCAGTGGCTTCTGGGTGCTTCTCTGGAGTAGAGACAACTGTGTTGTGCTCCTCAGTACAGCAACACCTGGAGCCCCTCTGGCCCCTCCCGACCCTCCAGCCCCTTGCCCTGCCCCTGGATAACCAGCCAGCTCCTGGTACTGTCCCCTCTTCAGGGAGACCTTCCCTGACAGCCCACCCCAGTCCCTGTTGTTTATACAAAACCATTGTGCACATGCTACCCACCTGCTCCCCTGCCGTGTGAGTTCTGGACTGGCTCGGATGGAGACAGCACGACAGAGCCAGCCAACCCATGCTGCGGAGCTGCAACTGGGGAACCCAAGGCTCTGGGCCAAGCACTAAGCACACAAGTTCGTGTCAGGACTGATGGGAAGGGTCGTGGCCCCCAGGGCTGGCCCTTTCATGGCCTGTCCTTGTGCTCCCCTTCCTCCCTGTCTGCTCAACTCAATGGTGGAACTCCTCCTGTTTTCCTAAGCCCTCAGCCAACCTAGGCTCCATATTGGGGGTGCCCAGGGACAGAGAGACAAGTGCACAGCCAGCTGGGAACGGTAGCGGTACCTGCAGCATGACCTCCCTCCTGCAGGAGTCTGACACTGTGCCCTGAAATATCAGGTGGCTCAGACCAATCTCCCAACTGCACACAAAGCAATGCTAGGTGGGCTGGCCAGCCTGCCCAGTACCAGACTGCAGGCAGGACACCAAAGCTGTCCATCTTCGGTAGAGGTTCTGGGGTCTGCGCTCCTGTCGTCAGCTTGCATGGCAAGTGCCTTATACCCTAAACGACCTCCCACCTGCTTTTCTATTTTTTTTTTTTTTTGGTCATTTCGAGACAGGGTCTCCCTGCAGCCCCAGCTGTCCTGAAACTCACTCTGTAGACCAGGCTGGCCTTGAACTCACAAAGATCCACCTGCCTCTGCCTCCCAAGTGCTAGGATTAAAGGCGTGCGCCACCACGCCCGGCTTGCTTTTCTATTTTTTAATATGGGTGCACGGAGGCCAGAGGCCAGCCTCGGGTGCCATGTCCTCAGGAACACTGTCACTTTCTTCCACACAGGGTCTCTTCCTGGCCTGGAGCTCATCAGGTAGACAGACTGGCTGGTCACCATGCCCCAGCGGTCCTCGCGTCTCCACTTAACCTGCACAGGGATCCTGAGTGTCCAGCACCTTTATGAAGCTGGGGCTCCAGACAGAACACCTCAGGTCTTGCACTCGTCTTGCTGTCAGCCCCAAGACCTTGCTCCCTTCCCACGGCACTGGGACTGAACAGGGGGCTTTGCGTACACTTAGGCAAGCAGTATACCGCTGAGCTCTGTCCCAGGCCCCTCCTCAACTTTTTTTTTTTTTTTTTTTTTTTGAGACAGGGTCTTACTGTGCAGCCCTAGCTATCCTGGAACTTGCTATGTAAACCATGCTGGCCTGGATCTGAGATGGATTAAAGGCCTATGACACAACATCTAGCCCTGAGCATGTTTTAAAGTCAGGATGTCAACGAGCAGCTCACTGGCCTTCACCTCTCCACCTCATCTCTGCCTCCTGAGTGCTGGGTCACATGCCTGACCCTGGGCACCCAGCCTCCCCAAACTTAGATTGGGCCTTGACACTTAGTATTCAACTCAGAGCCAGCTTTACAAATGCTAAGTGCCTGAGAAGCAGATTGCATCTAGGCAGAAGGTCCAGGCACCCACCAGGAGCTCCCTCCCACTCACTGAGCTGTAGCCTCCCGGGAGCCAGGGTGCAGGTCCCCAGACCCCAGAGCTGTCTCCAGGCCTTCTCTCTGCACACCTGACCCGTAAGCCGGTGTTGTCTATTTGGACCCCTGGCAGAACATTAGTCCTTTTGGGATTTTAGGAAGACGTGGATCACTGTCGAGGGCTGATGCAGGGATGGGCGGGAGGGGAAGGGTACTGGACTGTGAGTAGGGCCCAGATGTCAGTCATCACACTGTTACACAGCCTGAGGAACGCAGGTGTGGAGACAGCGGAGACAGATGCTGGCTGTGGATGGAGAGTGCGCAACACACACACACACACACTGACTTACTTCAGTCTCTGATGCCCGGGGAGCCCCAGAGCCAACAGCTTCTCCAGGAGGTGGGAGGGCAGCAGGACCCCAAAACCAGGGTGGGTGAGGACCTGCGTCCATGACAGCAGCAGAACCAGGGTGGGTGAGGACCTGCGTCCATGACAGCAGCAGAACCAGGGTGAGTGAGGACCTGCGTCCATGACAGCACCAGAACCAGGGTGAGTGAGGACCTGCGTCCATGACAGCAGCAGAACCAGGGTGGGAGAGGACCTGCGTCCATGACAGCACCAGAACCAGGGTGGGTGAGGACCTGCGTCCATGACAGCACCAGAACCAGGGTGAGTGAGGACCTGCGTCCATGACAGCAGCAGAACCAGGGTGGGTGAGGACCTGCGTCCATGACAGCACCAGAACCAGGGTGAGTGAGGACCTGCGTCCATGACAGCAGCGCCTCTGCAGGCAGCCACGTCCCCATGCCCAGCCAGCCTCGACTCTGGATGACATTCCTGACAGGTAAATGACCCAAGGTTCCCAGCTGAGCCATCTCCAGCCTGCAGCTGACTTCTATAAAGGAACTCCGGACCCATGTAGTGTCCACACCTTTAATCTTGATGCTCCAGAGGAAGAGGCAGGTCTCTCTGTGAGAGACTGAGGCCAGCCTAGTCTCCATAGAAAGTTCAAGGGCAGCTGGGGCTACAGGGGGACTCTTTCAAAAACAAAGGTAGCGGGGCTGGAGAGATGGCCTGGCGGTTAAGAGCGCCGACCGCTCTTACAGAGGACCCGGGTTCGATCCCCAGCACCCACATGGCGGCTGAGAACTGTCTTTAACTCCAGTTCCAGGGGAATCTGATACCCTCTTCTGACCTCTGCCACAGGTGCGTGACAGCGGTGCACAAACCTACATGCAGACAGTACATTCATACACATAAAAAATAAAAATAGAAAAACAAAGGGAGCTGGAGAGGTGGCTCAGGGCTTACGGGAGCTGGCTGCTCTTGCAGGGACCTGGATTAGGTTCCCGGCACCCACATGGTGGCTAACTGTCCAGAACTCCAGTTCCAGGGGACTTGACACCCCTTCTGACCTGAAGACATTGCATGATATGGGTGCACTTACATACATGCAGGCAATACATTCACCCACATAAAATAAAATAAAGGTAACTCCAACCCTTGGTAGCAAGAGATGGCAATTGAGCCGAAGTGACCCTGGCCTGGCCACAGTTGCCAATGGTGGCAGCCCCCTCCTCAACCTGGACCCCCATGGCCCCCACAACTGGAACTCCATGTAAGCACTCATCAGCTGCTTCTCCAGAGCCAGAGAACTTGGATGAAGTGGGAGCACCCCAGGCACTATCTCACCCCACACGCACACTTGGATGAAGGGGGAGCACCCCAGAATGACCACCTCACCACAGGCACTATCTTCACCCCCCCACACACACACATGTGGCCTTGAGTACCAAAACCCCAAAACTACTTGCTGCAGACACCACTCTCAGAACTCACATCCTGAATATCTGGGGCTCACCTCACTGCCCACACCCCAAGAAAAGCCCAGGGCTGAGATGCACAGCTGCAGCCTGTGCTGGAAGTGTCACCACTCTGCTGCTGGGGAATGAGAAGACAGGGGATGGGGCAGCCTGAGGGCTCACAGGGCCATCTGGGGACAGTTGAGCCTGGGCAGGAGGCTTCAAGCTACCAGGCCAGCTGGCAGAGGGCACTCGGACCCAGAATCTCAACCAACCAGCGAGGCAAACAGAGTATGATGCACCTTGCAGGCTGTTCCCAAGGCAGGCCAGGAGCTCTCTCTCCAAGTGTGGTAGAGACCCATTCCACAGCTCTACGTGATTCTGCGTCCATCTATCCATCTAACCAACACCCCATCCACCTACCTATCATCCACCGATCAAAATATCCATCAACCCATTTATTTATCCACACATGCACTGACTTGGCCTCCCACCCACCCATCTATCAATACACCCATCCATGCATTTATCCTCCACCCACCCATCTATCCACCTAACCACCCATCACACACCCACCTGCCCATCACTCATCCACCCATCCATCCATCCACCCATCCATCCACCCACCCACCCATCCATCCATCCGTCCACTGACCCATCCACCCATCCATGTGCTGCTGAACAAAGTCACTTGTGAGTACACTTTGTGCAGTCCCAGCTGTGTGTCCTCATCTCCCGCCCAGGAGGCAGGGCTTCTGAGGGGAGGTCCCTGGGAGGACCAGGCAAGCTCTTGAGATTTTATCATTTTATTTTATTTATTTTATCCTTTCTGAGATGGGGTCTGATGTAAACCAGGCTGGCCTCAAACTCACTATGAAGCTGAGGCTGGACTTAAATGATCCTGATCTTTCTGCCTCCCCTTCCCAAGGGCTGGGCTTACAGGTATGTGTCACAACACCTGGCTACTCCTGATGTTTGANCCCACCCATCCATCCATCCATCCATCCATCCACCCATCCATCCATCCACTGACCCATCCATCCATCCATCCATCCATCCATCCACTGACCCATCCATCCATCCATCCATCCACTGACTCATCCATCCATCCATCCACTGACCCATCCATCCGCTGACCCATCCATCCATCATCCACCCATCCATCCCACCTACCCACTCACCCATGTATACATCAGTGCACTTCCACCTATGAGTGCAGACAAAAGCCTTGTCCCTGGAGACAAGTCACTAGTTTTCCTGTAAGAGCTCCCAATTTTCCGGTGGGAACCCTTTGTAGCAAACACTCTAAGCACCACACATTCCCCAGTAGTGTAATTATGCCTGACATCTGCCTCCT
Source organism: Rhizomys pruinosus (assembly GCA_009823505.1). Taxonomy (NCBI): domain Eukaryota; kingdom Metazoa; phylum Chordata; class Mammalia; order Rodentia; family Spalacidae; genus Rhizomys; species Rhizomys pruinosus. Next base: position 271,972 of record VZQC01010064.1, on the reverse strand, counting down.
GCAGCAAATACCCCGACATCAATCTGCTACCTCCCCTCAGTGAGAAATTCACCCCCTCTGGAGCCAAGATCCACTTAGACTGCATGCAGCTGCCCTTGTGCACCCTACGCAGGATGATGGGGATGATTAACAGAGTCTATGACCCCACAGGGCACTGGCAACACAACACCAAGCCAAGTGCGCTGTGAGGAACACTGTCCCTCCAACCCTGGTTGGGGACTCCTGGGGTCAGCAGGTGATGAGGAAGAGGAGGAAACAGGTGACCCCTGTAACTACTCACTGAAATCAAGTGTGCCTGCCCAGACAGTGAGACAAAGCTGGAGAGAGTTTGCTGCCCTGTCCTCTGTACCATCCTGTCTCCTGTCCCCTGTTCCCTGTCTCCTGTCCTTTTCCCTGTCCTCTGTCGTGTCCCGTCTCCTGGCACAAGATTCACACCAAAGAAGTGAAAACACTTGGGAGGACAGGTGTGCAGCCTATGTGGATGTCCCACATGCAGAAGACAGACTGCAGGAGGCCCAGGACAGGTAAAGTGTACCTGGTGTCCACTAACTCGGCCTGGTGGGCTGGGTGTCCCCCAGGAGTACAGAGACCAGTCCTGAGGGTACTCAACTGCCCGCCTCTGCACCACATTCCAGATTCCTCTGAAGCAAGCTGGCAGGGCAGAGTGTGAAGGCCTGCATTAAACCAGGGTGGGTGGACAGGACGAAGGACCAGTTTCTGGCCTTGCTGACCTCCCTCCCTCCCTGTGTTGGGAGCAAGGGCACTGGACTCATGCTCTGCAAGGAGCTGAAGTAGCAGGGAAAGAGCCACCAACTCCGAGCACCGTGGGCCCCACCCCACCATGTCTGAAAAATGGATGGCTCAGGTCAAATACTGGTCACCACCAGAACCAGACCTCCACTCCTGGACATGTGGCTCCTCTGCAGTTCCAACTAAACCCTGAGGGAGCAGCCCATGTTGCAACCACCTCAGGCCAGGCCCAGGCCTTCAGAAAGGGGGCTCCCAGGTCCTTTTTGGGAACCAGACCACCTGGATGCTGCCAGGACTTCCAAGCAGCTTGCTAGGTCCCTCTCGTCTCTGCTGGGCTCTTAGTCCCTTTTGACTTTCCAGCATAGCTGCTGCAGGCGCCCCCCCCCCCCAGCTGGCTCTGTCCACCCAGCCTCGGGCCTGTGCCCTGCTCCTGGTGTCTGGAACCCCAAAGTGAGCAGATTCAGAGATCTCTTGCATACCCCTGCCCAGCACTGAAACCCGAAGCCACAAACAGCAGCCGCTGGGGAACAGCAGGGTGGGAACCTGAGACGAGCCTGAGCAAAGCCGGAGGCCCACAGCAAACACAAACCCCACTTCTAAGCTGCCCCGAGTCCTGGGGGATGGCTGGGGAACACCAGGATGGAAGATTTGGGAGCAAGGCTTGTACAGCCAGCACTCATAGCCAAGCCAATACCCAGGAGTGAGCTGGCCGTTTCCCCATGAGGTGGAGGTGGCTGTATCTATCCAGAGTCAAGTGTTCTCTGTGTGCCCAGTCCCTCCAGGAGACAACTGTTGAGCCACGTCCATGGGTGAAAGCCGGCATCCTCCATCCCCTGGAGTCTCGTACTGTAGGAAGGTATGGAGCTGGTGGGCTCCCACAAATTAACAGGCACACAGCCAGAGAGGGCAAGCAGGATCGCTACATTCAGACCCGCCATGCAGTGTGGCCTGCAGTAGGCAGGTGTCCATCATGGTGGCCCCCCGCACTTACCAGGAGGGTCGTACGGGCTAAGGACTGAAGTAACCTTTTCTTTTTAATTCTTCTATATGTATGAATGTACTGTCTGCATGCAGGTCTGTGCACCCGTGTCCTGCAATGCCAGGGAGGTCAGAAGACGGTGTCGGATTCCCCTGGAACTGGAGTCAAAGACGGCTCTGGGGCTGCAGAGACGGCCTAGTGATTAAGAGCTGTGACTGCTCTTGCAGAGGACCCGGGTTCCATCCCCAGCACACACATGGTGGCTGAGAACTGTCTTTAACTCCAGTTCCAGGGGAATCCAACACCCTCTTCTGACCTCCGCGGCACTGCGCTACACGGGTACACAGACCTACATGCAGAGAGTACATTCATACAAATAAATTTTTAAAAAAAGATTAAAAACATAAAAAAAAAAAAAAGACAGCTCTTAGATGGCACATGGGTGCTGGGAATCGAACCCGGGTCCTCTACAAGAGTGGTTGGCGCTCTCAACCGCTGAGCCATTTCTCCAGCCCCTGAAGTAACCTTTCATACAACTTGGCTGACACTTTAACAAGAGCCACAAAGGTAGGCTGCACAGCATGCTCCCCACTATCTTCTCCCAGCATCCTCTCCTCTCCTATCTTCTCCCAGCATCCTCTGCTCACTATCTTCTCCCAGCATCCTCTCCTATCTTCTCCCAGCATCCTCTGCTCACTATCTTCTCCCAGCATCCTCTCCTATCTTCTCCCAGCATCCTCTCCCCACTATCTTCTCCCAGCATCCTCTCCCCACTATCTTCTCCCAGCATCCTCTCCCCACTATCTTCTCCCAGCATCCTCTCCTCTCCTATCTTCTCCCAGCATCCTCTCCTCTATCTTCTCCCAGCATCCTCTCCTATCTTCTCCCAGCATCCTCTGCTCACTCTCTTCTCCCAGCATCCTCTCCCACTCTCTTCTCCCAGCATCCTCCCCACTATCTTCTCCCAGCATCCTCTCCTATCTTCTCCCAGCATCCTCTGCTCACTATCTTCTCCCAGCATCCTCTCCCCACTATCTTCTCCCAGCATCCTCTCCCACTATTTTCTCCCAGCATCCTCTGCTCACTCTCTTCTCCCAGCATCCTCTGCTCACTCTCTTCTCCCAGCATCCTCTCCCACTATCTTCTCCCAGCATCCTCTCCCACTATCTTCTCCCATCATCCTCTCCTCTCTCTCTTCTCCCAGCATCCTCTCCTCACTCTCTTCTCCCAGCATCCTTTCCTCACTATCTTCTCCAGCCCACACAAGAAACATTTTACGAAGTCCATGAGGAGCCATCAGAAAGCTAGCAGAGACAGCCTGCCTGATGAGCTAGGACACAGGTGGTGGGACACACAGGAGAAAGGTCTCACCTGTCCCATCCATGAAACCACACAGCCACATGGCCTAACCAGACAGCGCCACCTCCCAGCACCAGCAGCTGGAGGCACTCTAAACCTGTCCTCACTAACAGTGGAGATGCCCCCAAAGCCCCAGCCATTCCTGGCCTGGCACCCCTGAAAGTCGGGCCTGTGCATGAGGGGGAAGAAGTGATCCTGACTTGGGTGGCAGTGGCTTGAGGAAGGTGAGAAGGAGACTGCAGCTGGGTGACATGGGCACCGGGGCCAGAAAGGCCTCAGGTTTACAGGAACCCACAGGACTAGGAATGGGGTGGTTCCCAGGGGGAAAGGAAGACAACTAAAGTAGGTGCAAGAGAGGGTAGCGGCTGTAAGGTGAGTCACCTCCAGGGAGGTGGGGGGCAGGCCTGGAAGCATTGTGGTTCAGGGACCATGTAGCTACAGCAAGGCTGGCCGAGGTTAGAGCAGCCAGACTGGGGAGACAGCGCCAGACTGAGATTAAGAGTGAGGACTCCTAGCTGGTGTGGGGCGCATACCGCTAGCCCAGCACTTGGGAGGCAGAGGCTGACAGATCTGTTAGTGCAAGACTAGCCTGCTCTACATGGTGAGTTCCAGGCCAGCCAGGGCCACACAGTGAGACTCTGTCTAAAAAAAAGGGGGGGGGGGAATAAAAAAAGGGGGGTAAAAACTATGTACCTCTAAATCAGAGTGCCAGGAACAAAGTTGGACTGAGCTGAGCCAAGGACAGAAGGGTCTGAAGAGCTTGTGTGGGGCTCAAGGTCAGAGTTGAGAGTGCCCTAGACCCTGCACCTAGACGGATGGGGTCCAGGGGTGCAGGAGAGCCCAAAGGGAGTGACTGGCTCCTTGAAGGCCGAGTCTTGATAGCAAAAGACACGAGGATGGTGTCCAGGGACACAGGGGGGGTGGGGTCCGGGGACACAGGAGGCTCTGGTCAGGGTAGGGGGAACTGAAGGTCAAGTAGGGGAGGAGGAGGAGAGTCATGAGAATGTAGGGTCCGCTGGTTTGGGAAAGGATAGGAGAGGGTGAAGTTGGGGAGGGGTTCGAAACAGCTGAGGGGGGAGGGGAAACAGGCACCTAGTTGAGGGTTCATGGCATTTGGGGAACTCCGGGTCAGGGATCCAGAAAAAAATTTCTTCAAGCCAGGCGTGGTGGCGCACGCCATTAATCCTAGCACTCAGGAGGCAGAGGCAGGGGGATCTTTGTGAGTTCAAGGTCAGCCTAGTCTACAGAGTGAGTTCCGGGACAGCTGGGGCTACAGGGAGACCCTGTCTCGAAAAGACAAATTAATAATAATAATAATAATAATAATAATAATAATTTCTTCAAAAGGAACCGGACTCAGGCCAGATCTGGGGGCTTATTTGTGAGGTCCCAGGATGTGTGGGGAGTCCCTAGAGTTGTCTATGGAAACTCTGAGCAGAGCTATGGTCTCCAGAGATAACTCTAAGGGTTCAGTCAAATTGGGAACCCTAGAGACATGACCCCAGGGGTTCTGGACCACATGAGGGTACCCGCAGGCTCTGGCCCTGGAGCACTGAGGGTACCCAGGGAGATGTATGCTGGTGTTCCAAGGAGCATCTTACAGTATTGGGGTTCCAATGGACAGCCCTGGAGGGACCCTCCCAGGGTGCTGTAAGTGGCCCTAGAGTTCCTGTGGGTGGCGCAGGGTGCTATGGGTGTACTAGGATTTCAAGGGATTCCCCCCAGGGGATTCTGGCCCAGGCTGGGATCCCCAAGCTGCAAGAATTCTCCAAGTGGTTATGAGCCAGACTGGGATCCCCAAGATGCCCTGCAAATGGCCCTTGGGTTCCAAGTGCTGCCACAGGGTCCTGGGGGGAAGGCTGGGGGATTCCCCAGGGTACTGTAGGTACTGATTAAACAGTCCTCAGGGTGACAATGGGCCAGACTGGATGCCCCAGTGTGCTATGGTGGCAGCCAGGTTCCCAGGGCACCCTGGATGATTCTAGAATGGGCTTGGGATTCGCAGGGTGGTGGGGCACTAGGGTCCTGAGCTGTGCCACAGGAGACTGTGTGTATATTAGGGCTCTAATGGGTGTGTATTCTGGGCCGGCTTGGATTCTCCAGGGATGTTTGTGCAGTGGAGTTCTTAGGGGTGATGTGGGTCAGGCTAGGGTCCCCAAGAGCCTATGTGCACTGAGGTTTCTTAGGGGTCAGGTGGGCCCAGCTGGAATCCCCAGGAGACTGTGTATGCTGGGGCTTTTAAGGGCAATGAGCCTGGGTGGGGTCCCCAGAGGCCTATGTGTCCACTGGCATCTAAGAGGTGGTTTCACTGGGATTCCAAGGGGTGGTGTGGGTAGGGCTGAGGTCCCTAGGGCACAGGGGTTCTAGGTCAGGCTGGGGTCCGCAAGGAGTGGGGGGTTCCTCTGTGTAATGGGCTTTTAAGGAGGGCCTCAGGGCGATGGGGGCCAGGTTGGGGTCCCCAGGGTGCCTTTGATGTCCTGCAATCCCAAAGGGCGCCCCAGGGTGCGGTGGGCAGCACTCCGTGGGGGCGTTTCAGGACCAGCCCCAGGAGCTGGCGTGGGGGAGGGGCGCCCAAGGCAGCGATGGGGGAGGGGCGCCCGGGGGTCCCGGGGGGGGGGCCCGCCGGGGTGGCGCTGGGGAAGGGGCCCCACCCCCCCGGGCGCGCGCTTATCCGGGCACGCGCCAACGCGTGCGCGCTCAGGGCGGGCCGCGGTGCTGCGCAGGACGCCGAGAGGCCGGTCCCGGGCGGAGGCTCACCTGATTGTCCATGGCTGGCGCCCGCCCCGCCCCCGGGCCCGGGCCCGTGTCGCTCCCGCCGCCGCCGCTCAGCACCGCCCCGCCGCCTTCATTGTCTGCCGGGCGCCGCCGCCGCCGCTTCGGGCCGCCCGCCCGCCAGCCCCGCGGAACCGGAAACCGCCGCCAGCCCGGGCCGCTCAGCTACCGCGGGCCCCCTAGCCGCCGACTCCAGCCCGCCGCGCCGACGGACAAGGGGCGCAGCCAATGGGAAAAACGAAGAGCCACTGAAGGGACGGAACTTCCGCCTTGGCGGGGGCCCGCCGGGCTGGGGAGCGACGAAGCTGTCAGCCAATAGGAAACCGGAGTCCACCGGGCGAGTGGAGGGAGGGCAGGAGGCGCGAGGCGACCGCGACGGAGCGGCGCGAGGTGTGCGCGGCACGTGGAGGGGGCGGGGTGAGTCCCAGAGCGGCGCTTGCGCAATGCGGCCGGGCGCGTCCTCTGGTGGAGCGTCGAGGGAGGGCGCTGAGGTTGAGGGTTCGAGCCCTGTGGAGGGAGGAAGGAGCTCAGGGACAGTTTGTTTCTTGCCTGTGTGTTGCTGCAGTGTGAGAGAACCGGAGGTTAATTTTCCAATGTGGGTCATGTGGTGCGAGCAGAAGCAGACACATTTTCCTTCTTGAGGCTCCCGAGCTCACACCTTGAATCCCAGCACTCAGGAGGTGGAGACAGGTGGCCCTCTGTGAGATGGATGCGGGCCTGGGCTACATAGCTAGTTCCAGGCCAGACCCTGTTCATGAATGAATGAATACAAATAAATAAGTATAAATATTTCAAGCTGTGGAGCACTTTTTAAAAAATGTGTGTGCCGGGCTGGAGAGATGGCCTAGTGGTTAAGGGCACCGACTGCTCTTTCAGAGGACCCGGGTTCGATCCCCAGCACCTACATGGCGGCTGAGAGCCGTCTTTAACTCCAGTTCCAGGGGAATCCTACGTCCTCTTCTGACCTCCACAGCATTACACAACACAGGTGCACAGACCTACATGCACACAGTACATTCATACACTTAAAAAAATGTGTGTGTCATTCTTGCGTGCACAGACACACACACGCACACAAAAGACCTTTTCTGTAAACACAATGGAATATTATTAAGCTGTGAAGAACAACAACATTCTGGGAGCTGGCTCAGCACTTCTTGCAGAGGACCCAGGTTCAGTTCCCAGAACCACATGGTGGCTAACAAACACCTGTAACTACAGTTCCAGGAGATCTGGTGTGGGCTCCGCAGGTATTGCACATGCGTGCACTTACATACAGGCAGGCAAACACAGGTTTGTTTGTTTCTCAATTCAGGTATGGACTTTAAAAGGACTGAGGAGGGGCTGGAGAGATGGTTCAGGCGTGGTGGCACACGCCTTTAATCCTAGCACTTGGGAGGCAGAGGCAGGCGGATCTCTGTGAATTCAAGACCAGCCTGGTCTACATAGCGAGTTCCAGGCCAGCCTGAGCTGCAGGAGGCTGCACCTCAAACAGAAGGGATGGGGAGAAGGGGGAGGAAGAGAGAGCGAAAAAGAAAGGGAGCAAGCTGGACGCTTTGAGAACTACACAGAACTGACCATGGCAAGTCTCGATGTCGTCCCTCACCTATGTGTCCCCAGACCTTGACAATGAGACAGGAGGGCGGCGCCAGCCTTGGCTGGAAATCCTCGGGCGCTCTGGATCCCTGAGGCTCGGGCTGCTCGGCCTCTGACCAGCCGCCTCATTCGGTCTCCACCGCCCTCTAGCGGTCAGCTTTGCACCCAAGGAGACAATTCCAGCTGCAGCCCCAGCTGACCTGGAACTCACTCTGTAGACCAGGCTGGCCTTGAACTCACAGAGATCCGCCTGCCCGCCTTCCGAATGCTGGGATTAAAGGAACGCCCGCCACTACCGGCTTCTCAACATTTTAAAATTTACGGTTTATTTTTAACCCTGTAGACCCTCCAGCATCTGCAGAGTTTTCCAAGCCCCTCCTTCTGCCTGCACCATGTGCTCTTAGCTCTGCTGACTGACACACGCGTGCACAAGCCCTG
>VZQC01010064.1:251578-259078 GCA_009823505.1 Rhizomys pruinosus | reverse complement strand
TGGATGGGTGGATGATGGATTGATAGATGATGGATGGATGGATGGATGGATGGATGGGTGGATGGATGATGGATAGAAGATGGATGGATGGATGGGTGGATGATGGATGGATGGATGGATGGGTGGATGATGGATGGATGATGGATGGGTGGATGGGTGGATGGATGGATGGGTGGATGGATGGATGGATGGATGGGTGGATGATGGATGGATGGATGGATAGATGGATGGTTGGATGGATGGGTGGATGGATGGATGGGTGGATGATGGATTAATAGATGATGGATGGATGGATGGGCAGATGGATGGTAGATAGATGATGGATGGATGGGTGTGTGGATGGGTGGATGATGGATGGATGGATGGGTGGATGATGGATGGATGGATGATGGATGGGCAGATGGATGGATGGATGGGTGGATGATGGATGGATGGATGGATAGTTGGATGGTTGGGTGGATGGTTGGATGGATGGATGGGTGGATGGGTGGATGGGTGGATGGGTGGATGGGTGGATGACGGATGGGTGGATGGATGGGTGGATGGGTGGATGACACTCAAATGTATGAATAAATATGTGGATGAGGAAGTGGATTTCCAGAAGGATGTCTGAGTAAACGGATGAATGGATAGATGAGTATTTCATGGTGGATAGCGGATAGATGGATGGATGGATGGATGGATGGATTGATCAATTAAATAATAGATGGGCAGACTGATGGGTAGGGATAGGTGGGTCAACAGTGGATACATTGGTGATCTGACTCAAATGGCAGCTCCTTAATAGGCTGATGGGAATCTCCTCCATCAAAGGAGATGAGTCTCAGAGGTTAGAGGTTAGGAAAGGGAGGGGATGAGGTGAAGATTGTAGGGGGCTTGGTGCCTACTATAGGTTGGATCTGGAGTGTCCCCAAAAGTCCTGTGTTAAAGGATTGGTTGTCACCTCGGCCCTGTTAGGAGCTGGTGGAACCTTTGACAGTTCAGCCTCGGGAGTCTCGGCTGTTCCAAATCTTCACAGGGACTGTGGGACCTGCCACGCCCCTTCTTTGGCTTTGCCACCCAGCCCAAATCAATAGGTCAGCCAAGTAGTGACAGAGCCTCCCAGACTAGGAAGGTTCATCTGTCATCTCAGCATATGAGATGCTGAGGCAGGAGGATTACTGTGATTTTGGAAGATAGCCTGAAGTAATAACAAAAGCCTGTCTGAAAAGGAAAAAAATCATCTGTATCTCAGTCTGTTTCTCTCTGTTTCTTTCTCTCTCTCTCTCTCTCTCTCTCTCTCTCTCTCACACATACACACACACACACACACACACAAACACACACACACACACTTACTGTCTGCCTACATATCCCAAGGTTCCCTTAAATGCCTTCCGTTTGGCCTCCCAGGCACATGGAATTACAGGTGTATGTTTTATGGGTACCTGTGGGTCTAACCTAATCTGTTTATGCTATCTCAGTTATGTTATAGTACCTGAAAGGTAACAGTAGTATCTACTATGTGATTATAGCTAACAATGGTGCCTAATACATGCTTATAGTTAACACTCACTGTGCATTTTGTACATATGTGTGCATGCGTACGAAGCAAAGTCTGTTTTCCAGATGTCATATCTTGGGACAACTTAAGACAAGAATTAGGTTTCCTGTCATATCCAGATATGTGTCCCCTAGAAAAGAATGTACTGGAGATGAATGAAGCAATCCCTTTTGGTTAAAAGGATTGGCTCTGCCCAATCACCTCAAAATGAAACCGTCCGGTGGCTTCAAGTTGGCTTGACCCATGGTTCATTGTTGGCTTGACCTACGCTGTCAGGTTGTCTGGACCATGGTTTCCAGTGTGGTGCACCAACAAGAACTGAAAGGATTAGAAGATGGGCCTCGGAAGAGCTAGTTTCCTTCCATAGCTATGAGCTAGCTGGCACAGCCCTGGGGACACAGCCTCTGCTGGCACAGCCCTGGGGACACAGCCTCTGCTGGCACAGCCCTGGGGACACAGCCTCTGCTGGCACAGCCCTGGGGACACAGCCTCTGCTGGCACAGCCCTGGGGACACAGCCTCTGCTGGCACAGCCCTGGGGACACAGCCTCTGCTGGCACAGCCCTGGGGACACAGCCTCTGCTGGCACAGCCCTGGGGACACAGCCTCTGCTGGCACAGCCCTGGGGACACAGCCTCTGCTGGCACAGCCCTGGGGACACAGCCTCTGCTGGCACAGCCCTGGGGACAGTCCTTGGGTTACTCATTACCAATTCATTGTATTCTTTTCTTTTCAGTTGGATTGGATTGGATTGGGTTCTTTCTATTCTACTGAGACAGGTCCTACCATGCACCTAGGATGTCCTTGAATTCACACAGTATGTCAGGCTCCGCTCAGACTCATGGTCCTCCTACATCAGCATCTGGAGTTCCTGCATGACAAGCAGGCACCACCTCACTAGTCCCTGCCCCCTCCCCAGATCCCCAGTACTCAAAGTACCGCCCCCCTTACTAGCACATACATTCAAGAGCATGCACAGGAGGAGGGGGTCCTATCTTCTGCCTTTGCTTTATAAAAGTAATCTCTGTTGAATTCTTCACAGTTGGTCTCACCGAGGTGCCCTATCGCTACACTGCTAGGGCCCAGTAGGAGAGAGGAAGCACATTTCTCAGAGCTAAATCTTTGGTAGTGTACTTGCCTTGCAAAGGAGTTAATCCTGAAAATTTGGGGGATGGTGAAATAAACTACCCAAGGGAAATATGTACTACACAATAGCACAATATGAAGTCTCCATGCTGCTTAGCCATGTGGAGTCTATGGGGCTCTCTTCATGCATAGATGTGGAGGCAAGAGGATTGGGAGTTCACGTCACCTTCTGCTAATAGACAGTTCTGAGCCAGTCTGGGAACATGAGATTCTCAAATAAAACATTAAGAAAACAATAAAAGACAACCCGGGGCTGGTGAGATGCCTGCACAGGGAAAGGAGTCTGAGGCTAAGCCTGACCACCAAGTTTGATGGGCCAGACCTGCTTAGTGGAAGAAGAGTATTGACTCCCAAGGAGTCAGTGGCCACACACGCACCATGGTACACACAAAAATAAAGAAATGTAGTAATAAATGGGGTTTTGGTCTTTTTGAGACAGGGCTTCCCTACAGCCCCAGCTGGCCTGGGACTCACAGAGGTCCGCCTGCCTCTGCCTTCCAAGTTCTGGGATTAAAGGTGTGTGCTGGGACTGGAGAGATGACCTCGTGGTTAAGAGCGATGACTGCTCTTGCAGAAGACCCCGGTTCGATCCCCAGCACCCACATGGCAGCTGAGAACTATCTTTAACTCCAGTTCCAGGGGACTCTGACGCCCTCTTCTGACTTCCAAGGTACTGCACAACATGGGTGCACAAACCTACATGCAGACAGTACATTCATACACATACAAAAATAAATAAATAGAGCCGGGCGTGGTGGCGCACGCCTTTAATCCTAGCACTTGGGAGGCAGAGGCAGGCAGATCTTTGTGAGTTCAAGGCCAGCCTAGTCTACAGAGTGAATTCCAGGACAGCTGGGGCTACAGGGAGACCCTGTCTTAAAAAGACAAAAAAAAAAAAAAAATTTTTTTAAAAATAAATAAATAAATAAAATAAAAAAAATGTGTGTGCACCACAGCTGGCTAATAAACATTAAAAAAAAAAAAAGATAAGCTTTGCAATTGGACAGACTTGGCTTTGAACCCTTGACCTACATGTTAATGGGTCAGTGTGGAAAAGGGAAGCCCCTCCAGGAGATTAAGCACAGGGAAAATAAGGTACACACACACACACACACACACACACACACACACACAATGAGTACTATAAGCCCCTGCCCTACACATCTGCAACCTCCACAGGCTTTAAAAAAAATTTAACTTGGCCGGGCATGGTGGCGCACGCCTTTAATCCTAGCACTTGGGACAGAAGCAGGGGATCTTGTGAGTATCAAGGCCAGCCTGGTCTACAGAGTGAGTTCCAGGACAGCTGGGGCTACAGGAGACCCTGTCGTTGAAAAACCAAAAAAAAAAAAATTATCCTTGGGGCTGGAGAGATGGCTCAGTGTTAAGAGCACCAACTGCTCTTGCAGAGGACCTCGGGTTCGACTCCCCGCACCCACATGGCAGCTGAGATCATCTGTAACTCCAGTTCCAGGAGTACTCCAGTTCCTAGGAGAAATCCGAGACCCTCTCTTCTGAACTCCTGCCTCTTGCATTGTACGACACGGGTGCAGCAGAGCCTACATGCAGACAGTAATCAATATAATACAAAAAATAAATAAAATTTAAAAAATAAATAAAATAAAAAATAATTTAAAAATATATTTAAAAAACTATACTTAAGCAGGTGTGGTGGCACATGCCTTTAATCCCTAGCTACTCCAGAAACCAGAAGCAGAGGAATCTCGGTGAGTTTCAAGGCCAACCTTGTCTACAGAGTGAGTTCCAGGACACTGAGCTTACAGGGAAGACCCCGTCGCGAAAAGACAAAAAAAGAAATAAAACAAAACGAAAAAACACCCTATACTTTATCTAGGCATGGTGGCACAGGCCTTTAATCCCAGCACCTCAGGAGACAGAGGCAAGAGGATTAGGAATTCAAGGTTATCCTTGTCTGCATAGGGAGTTTTAGGCCAGTTGGGTGGGGGTATAGGGAGACCCGTCTCAAACAAACCCCTCCCTCAACACAAAATAACAAACAAATAAAGCATGACCGAATCCCTGGGGACAATACAAGTGCATGTCAGGTGACAGGGGCTTCATCCCTGACCACACTGCCACTCTACCTGAGCCACGCCCCCAGCCCCTCACTGGGATTCTAGGCTGTCACTCTACCTGAGCCACGCCCCAGCCCCTCACTGGGGATTCTAGGCTGTCACTCTACCTGAGCCACGCCCCCAGCCCCTCACTGGGGATTCTAGGCTGTCACTCTACCTGAGCCACACCCCCAGCCCCTCACTGGGATCCTAGGCTGTCACTCTACCCTGAGCCACGCCCCAGCCCTCACTGGGGATTCTAGGCTGTCACTCTACCTGATCCATGCCCCCAGCCCCTCACTGGGATTCTAGGCTGTCACTCTACCTGAGCCACGCCCCCAGCCCCTCACTGAAATTCCAGGCTGTCACTCTACCTGAGCCACGCCCCAGCCCCTCACTGAAATTCCAGGCTGTCACTCTACCTGAGCCACGCCCCAGCCCCTCACTGGGGATTCTAGGCTGTCACTCTACCTGAGCCACGCCCCCTGCCCCTCTCTGGGGACTCTAGGCTGTCACTCTACCCTGAGCCACGCCCAGGCACTCACTTCCTGTACTCTTTGTACACTATGTAGCAGATGTGTATGGCGATGCTGTTGAGGGCATATGCGTTGATGGTGGGCTTCAAAAACATCAGGAAGGTGATGATCATAGTGGCCACAATCACCATGCAGGTAAAATGGGACCTGAGGAGAAAGCAGATAGGAAGTGAGTGTCTGGGAGATCCTTGGGGATTCATCGAAGTCACCATATGCAGTCAACATGGTGCAGTAAGCCAAGCATGGGGCTGGAGAGATGGCTCAGCAGTTAAGAGCATGGGCTGGTCTTGAGGAAGACCCAGGTTCCTCCCTTCAGAGCACCCACCTGGTGACTGTCAACCATCTAACTCCAGTCCCAGGGATCTGATGTCATCTTCTGGCCTCTGCAGGCATTGCACACATTGGCACACATACAAGCAAAACACCCACATAAAATAAATAAGAGACTGGAGAGATGGCTCAGTGGTTAAGAGCAGTGACTGCTCTTGCAGAGGACCCGGGTTCGATCCCCAGCACCCATATGGCAGCTGAGAACCATCTTTAACTCCAGCTCCAGGGGAATCCAATGACCTCTTCTGACTTCTGCAGCATTGCATGAGATGGGTGCACCAACCTACATGCAGACAGTACACTCATACACATTGAAAAATAATAAATTAAAAAAAAAGAACCATCTTTGACTCCAGTTCCAGGGGAAACTGACACCCTCTTCTGACCTCTGCGGCATTGCACAACATGGGTGCACCAACCTACATGCAGACAGTACACTCATACACATAAAAAAATATAAATAAATAAATAAATAAATAAAATTTAAAATATATTTAACAAGTAAGCCAAGTGCTCTGAAGTCACCAGGTGAGCTTTGATCTGGTTCTCCCCAGGTAGGCTCAGGAGGCCAAGAGGAAAGCTGGGGCGGGGGTGCTCAGCCAGGGATGGAAAGCACCATAGGTTTTACCGGGGAGGGTGCAGAGGATGTGAGGAGTTCAGGCCACCATTTGAGGTCAAACAAGTGGAACAAGACAACTTAGTAAGCTGAGAAGATGGAATGGCGTGTGGAAGATGGCAGGCAGGACAAGAGTATGAGCAGGGTTCCTTTGGGGTGCAGAGAAGCTTAGGCATGGGGTCTCCATGTTCCTCCCACCCAGGTGACTTAGAATTCCAAGAGAATCTTGGTCTTCCCACGAGGTAGCAGGGTACAGTTGCGGGGCTGCTCGGGCGAGTGGAGCAGGCTTTCCAGAGAACCGTTGCGGTGGAGGGTGCGGGGAGATCGGTGGAGGGTACGGGGAGATCGGTGGAGGGTGCGGGGAGATCGAAGTTGAGCATGGACCCTGTCGAGAGCAGGTGAGTTCTCACAGCCCACTCTGTCCACACAGCCTCACCTGTTCCCCTGGAGGAAGCTGGGAAAGTAACAGCGGGGCAGCCACACACCGTAGCAACTGGCCAGCAACCACAGGATAGAAATCTCGTCCAGTAGCTGGCCCAAGAAACTGAGCGTCATGTGGAAGTACATGGAGAAAAGACCTGGGTGCGAGCAGAAACAGGAGAGGGTGGTCAGGAGGCGGACCGTCCCGGACTTCCCCACGTCACAGAACACACCTACCTATCACCATGAAGAGGAAAGCAGTGACATAGATGCCCCGGGTGCGCTTCTGGGCATAGGGATGCATGAGCACCATCATGACGGGACCAAGGATGAGGAAGAAGACATTGCTGAACTACAAGAGAACAAGGAGAGGGCAGGTCAGACTGGGCAGACCCCTCTCAAACAAAGCAAAAAAAAAAAGGAACTGTGCGGCTGCGCCACGCCCCCAGCCCCTCACTGGAATTCTAGGCTGTCACTCCACCCTGAGCCACATCCCCAGCCCCTCACTGGGATTCTAGGCTGTCACTCCACCCTGAGCCACGCCCCCAGCCCCTCACGGGGATTCTAGGCTGTCACTCCACGCTGAGCCACGCCCCCAGCCCCTTACTGGGGTTCTAGGCTGTCACTCCACCCTGAGCCATGCCCCCAGCCCCTCACTAGGGTTCTAGGCTGTCACTCTACCTGAGCCACGCCCCCAGCCCCTCACTGGGGACTCTAGGCTGTCACTGTACCTGAGCCACGTCCCCAGCCCCTCACTGGGGACTCTAGGCTGTCACTCTACCCTGAGCCACGCCCCCAGCCCCTCACTGGGGACTCTAGGCTGTCACTCTACCTG